>OY740767.1:30763008-30845508 GCA_963513935.1 Aphrophora alni | reverse complement strand
TTCTACACTTTGAAAAAAAGAAAAATTTCAGAATCTTTAAATTTTCTGTTTTTAGGATATTTTCGGGACTTGGAAGAGTTTGGTGAGATGCCAAACCGTTTCAGTGTGTGTTGGTATGTGCAGTTTTTCAAGGTACCTGTATTCTATGTTTTGAGTTGTTCTGCAGGAGTTTGTTTTAATCATGTTAGGTTTGGAGGAGATCTGGATTCTAGTAAGGATTTTGCTGCTTGTTGTCTTATTTCTTCAACTATTGGGTATACATATTTTTCATCAAGTTTGTATAATTTTTCTCAATTTTGGATCAAATTTTGTGAGTGTGTTTTTATTATTTATTGTTGTTCATACTAGTTAAAGTTACAAGTTATCATTTATATCACAAATTTCAATGCAAAAATGTCATTTTGAATAAAACGACAAGTCATTTGCTTATCCAATTTTGATATATTCAGCTTTTATTGTAGGATGGAATTTATGACTTATTTTCCACATTTTTATTTATAACTTAGGAAGTGACATTTTTGGGGAGATGATACTTTTTTTTAGACTTTAGACCGAAAATTTACACTTTAATAAATTTTGATGAAAATCATATGAGCCAATATGAAGAAAATTAAAATTTATAGTTTTCATCTTATGGTAATCTTATCCATTAGATATTTATTGTCAAATAAATGAAGAAAATAAATGAAAATAAATATTTAGAGATTTTGTCAATCTTTGATATGACCATACATGAGCTAAAAAAGGTTGTGCTTACATTTATTTATGCAGTTGATATAAATTAACCATCAAAGGTTATACAGTTTCGAGCCAGTTGATGACATTCCACTTTTCCATGTATTATATTATCCCTTCATCTTTATTGTTATAATGGGCAAAAAGTAATGAATATTCAGATCCATCATACAATGTAATACAAACCTGTAAATGGAATGCCCAAAAGTGGATTTCTTCGCTCGTATAGTCAGTGGCTAGGCTCTAACCAGTCTCGAAACTGTACATATGTAAAGAAGGCTACACTAGTGTTGGTGACTCGGCTGTGAATTTCATAATTATATGAATATTATGTATTCTGGGAGGTCAGGGTTTGAAAAAATATTTTTTTACAATAACTTTGCTATTTGTCATCTTGGAGATGTAGGGTTGGTACCATTACATGTAGAATTGAAATATGCAAATGTGTACCTAATTTAGTATGTTATAAGTTGAATAACAAATGAGATATGAACAAACAACTGTTTAAAATGTTTGCCATTATACTGTTACTCTCTTTAAATGATGTTAAATTATCTGTTACAGACGACTTTCCAATCCCAGAAGAAGAAAATAGTGCACCAAAGTCTAAGAGGTGTCTTGATTTTACAAGTCCTCTTGTAGAAGCTAGCTCAAGTAAAACTTCTCAGAGATCAGTTAATTCAAATCAGAAGCTGGTAGACTTAACACAAGAAGAAACTGAAATAATTTATGGACCCTCTACAAGTAATTCATCATTTATAGTATCAACTAAACTGTCGCAAGTACAACCAGAAGTAAGTACTGGTATAGCTTAATTAATACTATATTCAGCTCAAATACATAATTATTATATAATAACATGTTTTATTTTATTGCTCTATTGTCTGTTCATGAAAGTTATCCAAATTTTAGTTTGTTTGTGATTTTAGTACGTTTTAAATTTGACATTTCTTCCCCTTTGCTTTCTTTTACAGTTAAGCATTTGCTTTACTCTGTTTTCTTGATTCCTACTCAACTGTGTTAATATCTCAATTTGAGTCTGCCTTTTCCTCTCTGCCTGCCAAGTGGCTCCACTCTTATTTCTTCACACTGGTTGACTTACTTGCTTCTGGGTTTCATACACAGTCAATTTAAACCTCATTCCTTCTATTAGGTCTGTTACGGGTGTTCATTTATACTTGTCATTTCTTAAGATCTTTCTTTTGAATGTGTTTATCAGGTTTTTCATCCTTTTGCTACATCACACATATCTCTGAGGTGTAAGTAGCTATTTGAAATATGTAGTATAGAGAATGTTATGGACGAGATAAAAATTGATAATGATTGAGCTAAACTTAAAAAAATAGTTTTTATAATCATGCTTGTCTGTTGTTTGTACATTGTTGTACAGGCTAAATGATTTTGATAAAAATTGGTATATTTGCATATTTGACTTGTATTTCAATTTTTTTTATTTGTTCAATAATACAAAATTTGGAAGTATGTGTTAGAATAAATAAACAAAAATGCCATTTTATGATAATCAGTTCAATAAATTGGGTGAAAGGAAAGATTAATGTCCCAAAAAATGATATGAAATCGCAAATACAGTAGAACCCCTCTTAACCCGGTCTAGTCGGGACGGACACCCTGGCCTGTTGCCCGTTTGGCCGGTTAATCCGAGGTTCCTGTGAAAAAATCAGTTTTTGTTCAAAGAAAGCTTATTGAATCAGGTAGCGCTAAGAATTATGCAATTAAGATGTTATTGCAACTCATTTTATTGTACATAAATCGTATAGGCTATATTATGTTATGTATATTATACATCAAACATGAAAAAATTAAACACTACAAACTGTTTTATACATTGTAAAAACTTATATAATACAAACACACATCACTGTTTAAAAAAATCGGTAATTTTTGTTTGTTTTTTTAGTTTTTAAAAGGTTTTCAAAAGCCAAATCCCTCCACTTTCGGATGGTCATCACATCCAATGCTGCGGAATGTTGTTGCTGCTCAACATATTGCAGTAAAATTTCTGTAGTTTTTTTTGCTTCCCCATGGCCTATATTTTGCGAATCCTCCACACCGTCTGAATTTTCTCCATCCTCCTCGCACCACAGTTATCTTTACTGGCGATACTGATTATTTCTTCGTCCGTAAAAAATTAGTTTTCGAGCCCTTCATCACTTTTTGTCATCCATTCCTCTAGGTCCTCAAACTGAATTTGGTCCCCACCAAGTAACGACTGCATATCGTGTAAAATGGCTAGATTTTCGATTTCTTCATTCCCTGAATCTTTGCTCTCGGTCAGATTTTCTATATCAGGCCAAAGTTTTCGCCACGATTTCACAAAGATGGAAGAGGGCATTTCCTGAAAAGCACTGGCCAACATAAAAATGACATCCTTGATGTTTATCTTCTTCACGTTTTCCAGGAGAGGCAAGTTTTCATCCTCGCACCTAAATAAAATTTCGGAAAGAAATTTGCATCGGTACCGCTTCTTTAAACTCCTATCACTCCTTGGTCCATGGGCTGGACCACACTCTTCAAGTGTGCCTTTACTTTCGGGACGAATTCAGAGTTAAACCATTCTTCAAACAAACTGGAATTCATACAAGCTGATTTTTGGGGCCTATAGTGCACTGAAAGGGACGAAATATTCAAGTTCTTAAATGCTCGCAGTTTAGCTGACTTTCCTATCACAAAAAGAGGAATTTTATGGGTCCCCGCTACATTAGAGCAAATAGCAACAGTGATCCGTTCTTTATTTTTTTGAAACCTGGTGCTGGTGATGATTCGTGACTTGATTTAAAAGTTTTGTCTGGCAGCATCTTGAAATTAAGCCCAGTTTCGTCCATGTTATACACCTGCTCAGACACTAGGCCATGACATCGATCATTTTCATGAAAGTTGCCTTAAATTCACTATCACCTGATTTATTTGCTGACATTTTTTCACCACATATGTGAGAGAAACGAATCCCATGACGCTTTTTCCAACGATCAAGCCATCTCTGTCTAGCAGAGAATGCTGGTGCATTCTCGATTTTACCGTGAATTACCAGTGCTTTTTCAATCAAAATTGGACCACTAATGGGGCTTCCTCTCCGGCGTTATTGGAAAAACCACATCCAAAGATCTTTGTCGACGATGTCACAAACTGGTTTCTTGTTAGTGCACCGAATTGCAAGAACTTTTTCTGACTCAGTTTTTGGACAAATAACCAATAGATCATAACCAATCAAAGACAAGAAGAAAGCTGAAAAGAAATGTTATATTTTCCATAATGTATACTAAATTTATTCATTATTTTTAAGCGGAAAAAAGCGGCCCATCAAACGTTTTTGCCGGTGTATGTCTGCTATACCGACGGGTGCTAATGCCGCTGTGTTTTTACGCCGCCAACAATGGGATACCGCTATCGACAAAGTTGTTTGACTCGCCGTCGCTTTGGTGTTTCTATTATAATTTATTTTCAGAAACTCTCATCAAACCAGTACACTACGAAATAGGCCGATTAATCCGAGGCCGGTTAACAGAGGTTCTACTGTAAATGGATTATGTTTCAAAAATAAAGAGAAGCTTGACAGTTGCTATTCAAAATTTGATTTTAACAAATTACTGAGGAAATGTCTTTTAAAAGCTAATAAGGGAGGACCATCAGTATCTTATAAATGGTTGATTTTCCTCTCAAGTACAAGTAGAATAGAGCAATTTTGGACTAGTTGTGACAAATATTATTTTTGGTTTTGTAGTCTATCTGTGGGAATGGTTTTTTCCACCATTTATTACTAAAATTATGTTGTAAATCTATAATTAATTGTCTTCTGTTTAGTTAATATTAGTTTTCTTCAAAGCTTGACAAACGTATAATCTTTATTTTTGATATTTTAATATTTTTAATTATACACTATATTCTATGTTATTTTTGATTGTGATAATTCTACTAATATTATAACTAGTCCAGACCCAAACTCCTTATGAAGGTTACAATCGTTCTGGAGGGTGTTTTCATAACATCTGCAGCTGTGGAAAAGTTTCTCCAAGATATAACAGTCTCTTGTATACTAGAGACTCGTAGTCACATAGCTAATTTTCAGCAGTTTCCTTGCTAGAAAAGTCTCTATAGGATCCATACAAATTAATTTCAGCCTTACCCAAGAATTTAAGGTGGTAGTTCACTGAGCAATGTTTAGAGAGCAGGCACATTATTAACCTTATCTCTATTCTGCTGACCATTGTTAGTTACTTAGTTCTTTTGCTAGAGAAAGCCATCAAACTTTTAAATTGTTTAAGCTCATGATAATGTCTCCAATAAATGTATTTTTGGCCCTGTTCCTAGACTTATAAGATAATTGTATATTGTTTACTGTGTACTATGAATAATTGTTCAGGGAATATGAAGTCGACCTCTGTACCTTTTCTTGCAAGGCAATCTGCTTCTTTACACAAACCTCACAGCAAAGTTAGCTTGTTGTGTTTTGCCTCAGTCCCTTGTGGACTGTCTGACATGTTATAGCTCTTTATAGCCTTGCATCTGTTGTTATGGTTTCCCATAGATAGTTAGTTCTATTTAATATATCTCCGCTTGAAAGATAGACTGAATTTTACCCAAGGATTTGTTAAGGTGAAAATTAGATCCTTTGATCACCACTTTTGACTTTTTTTTTCAATTTGTTTCTATCAGTAGTCATTATGTTTCACAACTTAAGTGAAGCTTCTTCTAGTTTGGGTCTACCTTTTTTATAGACTTGTTGATCTGCAAAACAAATTTTTTAATAGATACTAATAAATTAATGAATATGAGCTTTTTCCAATTGAACATTATTAATTATGTAGCTTGTTCTTTTCAGACTAGTGGACACAGTTTACAGAACTTTGTTGAAACTGCTAATGATTCTAAAAGGAAAGCTGATGATCTATTTGGAGATATTGATGATATTGATTTTGATGAGGATCGTAAGTTTCCATTACAATTTACAATATTCTCTTAATAATTTATGATGTTTAAGTAACGTAAGGAATGTTATTTTAGCGTTGAGATTTTAGGGTGAATCAATAAATAAACACTGTAGGATTTTGGAAATTCAGAAGACATACAGTATTGGTTGTTTTATTTTGTAACTGTATATGAGGATTACCTTGAAATTAAATTCCGAATGACTATGAACTATTGTATTTAGAATATATTTCCAAACCATTTTGATTGCTATTTGTTGTACACAAATGTTACACTACTTTTTAATATAGTTTCTGACATTGTTAAAGCAAAAACCAGGATGTCGTATCCCTTTGTCTTAAAAAAAGCTATCTGTGATGCAAGCCACATGTTTTACTTCATATTTATAGATATGCCACTAATGTGAAGGATTTCAGATTTTGGAACAAATGAAAATTGTTTGATACGAGGTCTGGGCTATAGGGAGAATGGTTTAATTTATCCCAACTCAAGATTGTGAGGAGATGTTGCATTGCAACAGCAGTTTTTGGGTGGCATGAATCAGCACAATGCTCTGTATAAGCATTACACATAGTTTATTCTGGATCACGTAATGCAATATTTTACAATAGATATCTGCTTAAATTATGTTTGTTCTTGTGATTATATTTTATGTCTAATAATTGGTATTATATATTATTATTCTATTGAAATTTGTTACATTTGTTTTTGTTTTACTGTGTGTAGCTATATATTTATTTTCAATGTTTTAATTATGTTTTAGTAGCCTAGCACTCTTTGACACTTATTTGTTCTACACAAAAATTATGAATAACAAATGTAATAAATAAATAAATTCTAAACATCAATAACAGGTCATTCTAAACATCTGTCTGAAAACATGAGTCAAAAGTAAATTTCTTGATTATTGATATTAATGTTTTTGCACAAAGTCTTCTTACTGAATAAAAGGATAAGTAATGATTAAAGGCAATACTGAACTGATTCATGTATATCAGTATTACATTCTTTCGTTTCCAGAAATTCAGTCCATAGGAAAAAAAGTGTGATGTTTTCAATTTAGCAATACAACCTTGAATGGTAGTGACAGATAGGTTCCATGGACTGTAACTCATTATAATTTATGTAAAAACAATATTAACCATTATCAAGGAAAATTATTATTTTAACAAGTGTAATTTCATAAAGTGCTTTATTTTGCTACATATGTTTCGCCACTGACGTCATCAGGCAAATTGATGCTTATTGGCGAAATACATTAGAAAATAAAGCATTTTTTGAAATTATATTTGTTAAAGTAATCATTTTCCTTATTATGAAGTTTCACCAAGAACCTACTGTTGTCATTTTAAAATAATTGTGACCGTCCCCATTTCTTTTGACAAGCTGGAAGCTCTGACTGGCTGGAGACCACGTACAATTTAGCCGAATCTTGTCAGGATGGGCCAAGGAGTCGGGTTAGGATGCTAATGAACCCACGCAACGCAAGTTAAATTAAATGTTCTCTTTTATTCTACAACCGAATTAGAAGATTACAGTAATTATTATAATTTATAAAAAGACATAACGGCTAGATAAAAGCCTTAATAGTGGCCGAAAAGCATACCGATTAATTTAGATAGCACGTGGCCGAAAATGGACTGACCTCGTCCCGTAGCGGTCTGCCGTTCAACCTTCTTCTCGCGGCTCTCGGAACAGACTTTCTTCCGGCTCGCTGGTTCAAGCCCTCCATTCCTTGTCTCTCCCCCTTCTACGTAATCTTGCACTGCTCAACAAAATTGCAAATGCCAATTGATATTTTATTATTTGGAATCCCTTCCCATTACATCCTAATTTATATTTATTATAGTTTCTATTTGGTAGGCTCCTTGGCTGGGCCACAAAATTAACCATTATTAACACAGGTTAACATCTAGAATAAAAATGGATTAAATATAATTATAATAAGTTGGTACCAATAAATCATTTACTTCTATTTATATCTGTAATTTTCAGATTTATTAAAGAAATCTAAATTAGAGGAACAATACACAGAGGAGGAACGACAATTGATGACTATAGAGAAAATTGTTGCTGAGCGGAAGAAATTGCAAAATTTCAAAATTTTACCACGATCACTGGGACAGGATTTAAGGTCAGATGTTTTTTAAGTTATTTAATCCTTATATAAGTCTCATCAATACCTTAACTGGCGAAACCATGATCGGCTAGACCAATAAATTGTAGAATTTAACAAAAGAATTTGTGTGTTTTATTTGTGTAACATGGAATTCTATCAAGTACCGGTCATCAGTATAAACAATAATAGGATTTTTCCTAAAAAAAAGCAGCATACCTTCACAGGGCATACAAAAATGCTGAAGTTTTTTTGCTAATAATGATCTAAAACATCAGAAACAACTAGACTATTTATTTTTATTGTTACATTCCTTCTCGGACATATAATATATCTTTCTAACCTCTATCAATGTGATATTTAGAAGGGGAGGGATGAAAAATATTAAAAGTTAATTAAAATATTTGTATTATTTTTTAAACAATTTACTTTTAAAACTAAGTGGATACATATTTGTACTAATTATTAATTCACAATAGAAGCATTGGTTAAACTAATAATTGCACATTCCGAATAAACTAACTACTTAAAAATTGGTCTTCAATGTGCTGGTTGGTATAGATAGAATACTCTGGGAAACTTTAACACTTAAAATCTCTAGTTCATTGCCAATTTTAGTAAAAAAAATCGAAAATTTTCTTCTACAGTAAAAATTTAATAAACACTGAATGTGGCTAAAAAATGTATTACCATATAGTGATTTTTACCATAATATATAAATAATACATAATATATATGTAAATACAATAAATAGGAACTTCAGAGGTAACTGTTATTCTTTTTATGTCTGGACTTACTATCAGGGCCGGATTTAGCATTTTGGCGCCACTAGGCCCAATAATTTTTTCCGCCCCCTAGTCTGGTTAAAGTTACTTCGCCACAAACTTTTATTAAAAAAAAAATAATAAAACACCTCTCCATGATGCAATTTTACCATTGCAAGTTTTTTGAGTAATTTACTTGGTTCTGGGCTTAACAAATTGCCGTCTTAAAACACTTTTAGTAATTTTATGTATTAAATAGTGAGCTCATGTTTGTGGGACTGAAACAAAACGATCCAACCCACAGAGCATTCCTGCAACAAAGCAT
This sequence comes from Aphrophora alni, assembly GCA_963513935.1. Classification (NCBI taxonomy): domain Eukaryota; kingdom Metazoa; phylum Arthropoda; class Insecta; order Hemiptera; family Aphrophoridae; genus Aphrophora; species Aphrophora alni. Next base: position 30,836,624 of record OY740767.1, on the reverse strand, counting down.
GGCCATTGCTATGTTAATAACTTAGGTTTTGTTCAATTTAGTCATTTGGGCAAATAAATTTTAAAAATCTGTAATACATTATAAAATAGGTTTAATCTCAGAAACACAGCTTACATGAAGTATTTTGATAACGTGACACAAAAACTGTGATATAAAGTAAAACTAGATATTTTGTATGTAACTATAAACTTGGCTTTGGTTTTTGACTCATTATACACTAACACTTGACTCACTACACTAATAATAATAATAATTGTCGCAATAAAAATACTTTGAGCCGGTGGCACGCACAACTAAACACGTCACGTCACAACACAACACAACTATTCTCGGCCGGTGACAAGGCGACACTGACAAGACGCCAGTTGATTTATTGCGAGGTGAGGGTGGTAATCGTGTCTCGACAATAACATTGGCATGCGCATGCGCCCCTAATCATTCCGAGCAGTAGCGCCGAGCCAGCATAGTGGCAGTGGCAATACGATGCGTACCGCTCGACGACATCCCTACAGCCAGTTCTCCCGTGTTTGAAATCAATGTTGTAACGAAGTTGATGCGTAATGTTGAAAAATAGTTTAACTTTACCAACAATTATTTGTTCCAATAAACTTCAAAATCAGAATGATTTTTTTGTAATCAATCCAAAAAATATGTTGTTATGGCTATTTATTTTTATTTCTAGATATTTTTTAAAATATTTGTTTTTCTCTCGGCCGTGCGCCCCCTGGGAGCTTGCGCCCATAGGCCCAGGCCTACCAGGCAAATTGGGAAATCCGGCCCTGCTTACTATGTCAATCCAGCTTAGAATTTGTTCGAAATCAACAGTCGATATTATAAAATATATCCACCTTTGTCTCTTCTAAGGTAATATAAATAAAATAATTCACAGTAATATCAGACCAGAAGTAATATTATATATTATAGATTACTTCCCAGTTGGTTTAGTGGCTCGAGCATTCTCGTCTTGCGTGCAAGACATTCTGGTTTTCGACTAGAGTATCGATGTTGACCCAATTCCAAAGAAAAGAGTAGAATTATGATTAGTACCGAATCCTGGTTTCGAAAGCTAAAATTACAGTGCTGGCACCACACATCACTCGATGAAAGCCGTCTAGACACAAAAGCCTTGGCCTACAATAGGCTGTTATGTTAAGAATTTATTTAATTATTATTTATAATATCATTAATCATAAATAGCATTTACTCTAGTATTATAAGGACTATTTTGAAATTTTCATGTTGAATAGTTTACCACATTTTATACACAAGCCTGGTCTGGACTGGATTTAACCCTTTCTCTATGTACGAGTATTAGCTTTTCTGTACTGTCTATACACTTGGAATTATTGGCCAAAATTTTTCTTTGAAATAATTAATTTTTTTCTGATGAATTATCATATATATAGAGCATCAAATTGTATTAGGTTTAGTAAATATTTAATCAATTTTCTGTAAAAAAAAGTATTGTCTTTTTTGATGAAAATTATGAAAAAATACTGTATCATAAAGGAAATTTTTTTATACCTAAAACGGTGTTGGTTATGGATCTGAAATTAATGGATCAGTACAGCAAAACAGTAATTTATTACATACAATAAGATAAAATGTAAAAATGTACCTTTTTCTTTGTATTTGAAAACATCAGATTTGAGCCAAGGGTCTACTAACTTAACTCATGGCACCCATGATATTTAATTTTTATGCAGTATTTACATATTTAAACATTTACAGTTTTATGTTAACTATGTCCAATATTTATTTCAATGAATCTGAGTCTTCATTATTGTTATTTAAATAAGATTCAATTTCATCATCCCAAAGAAACAGACATTTCAAAGGTTATATAACCTAAACAATGTGAACTATTTTGTCAATTATACTAACAAATACTAATTAAAATATTATATATATCCTTAAAAAGAACTAAATAACTTGTAATTTAATTTGACACACTTAAGAAAACCTATATTCACAGGAAAACACATAAATAAAACTCCTAAAAAGAGAAACTTGTATGCAAAACAATGCACATATTCAACTTTCAGATGCAAACATAGCCACATGACTTGCTTTAGTTTATATTTTTACCACTAGATTTCAGAGAAACATCCAGACACTAAAACTGGAAATTTTTATTCAATCACTAGAAACTATTATCTATTAATGCACTGAAAAATAAAGTTTTCCTGATGCCGTGGACTAATGTCGATTTACGTACTCAGTGGTAAAAACGTCAAGTCGACTTATACAGTGAAAGGGTGAAAATAAATTCAGAATTCCTTTCAAGATTATTTAAATAATATCATAAATCATTTATTTAAAGTCCAATACCATGAAAGTATGAATTTACTTTAAAACATTTTGCAACATTGTTTCTAAAAATATTTGATTTGTTATATAAATATTAATGTATAGTAAATATTTATTTTAACGTATACATACAGATCTATGTCTCTTTTCAGCTACTACTGTGTCTGACCATACTTTTTCTCCAGTCAAATCAAATTTTATATTGCTTTCTTCAGTCCTTCCCATCTTATTCTCTATTTTCTCCTTGGTATTTTCGCTTCTATTCTCAACTCTTCTATTCTCTTTGTAAGTGTTTGTTTTTGAATTATTTCATATGTTCATAACCATACCATCTTAGACATCTTTTATCCGCTTTTTCCTCTCAACTCTATTGATGTAGATGATCTTTATGATCTACAATTCTTACCCATTCTATTTTGTTTCCAAGAAATCTCATTTCTCCAGTCTCGTTTATTCATTACTCAAATATCGGATACATACTTAATTTATATATAGTACATCAACACTTTTGTACATCATTGTTTGTACATCAACACTTTTTTACTTAAGATATTTTTGTCCCAAAACGAGGTGTTTAACATTTTTATAGAAATGAACCCTCTTTTTTAGTCTAAGATTTGTCTCATTTTTCTACGAGGACAACAGTTCTTATGATGGAAATACTATGTGTAAACTATGTAGTTTAGATAGTGAAACTGCTTGCTAAATAATCTTTAATTGTGCGCTGTTATAATAAGGGGCTTAGGATGTTTGGATTCTATCAAGACGAGATAATCAGTCTTGTTGCAATGAGCCCTTAAACTTACAATATAAAGTAACTTCTATAGTATACAGGAAAAGTTAGAATACATAGTGTTTTGAATTCATCTCTACAAGAATCATTACGTCTCGACTGAGCCTTTTTTCTATTTACATATTTTTGTAAATAAAAAAGCCCTTTGGGTCATCTGTTTTGTGGAATCACCCTATATGACTATTCCATAATTAAGGTGGGATGAAAACAGACCAAAATAATGCTAATTTTAGAATGTTTACCGGCAAGACTGGACCAATATCCTTAGTAGGAAAGCTACAGATCTAAATTTTTTAAACAAATCATTAATTAGACATCTCAAAGTTGACTTTATATCAATAATAAGCCCTAAAATTGTTTATTAATAAAATTGTTTCTTTATCTAATACTATTTAAAAAAAATAATAATTTGTCATTTGCAAATATCCTAATATCCAGATAACTTTGCTATCTTTCTTTATTTTTCCTGCATGTTTCTTAAAATGATCGTATAAAACAGTACTGGGCATATGATACTTTCTTGATTTCCCCCACTGATTAGTATTATAATAATTTGTTAGTAGTGAATTGAAGTTCAATTTATGAACACAGCTTTACAAAGTATTTTCAAATGTATTTTTATGTTTGTGAACATACATAAAAATGAGAAATATTGTTCAACAATATTTTGTTTTTTAGTAATGAACGAAAAGCAGCAGTTAAATTGACTTATTCTGTTCCAAAATGGCCATTCTTTCCAATAACAGATGGGAAAGGAGAAAGAGTTTACGCTCGCTTTATGTCTGAAGAATTTGCAGAAAAAGAAGTAAGTTTTCTTAAATATTGAATTGCTTTGTTCTTGAAAATTCATTTAAAAAAGTTATTTCTAAAATCAGTCATAAACTTTAACTCCCATATAATACAGTGGTGAATGTTCTCAGTGTGTGAGTGGTTCTGCGCTTAATTCCTATGGGGCTCAAAAGTTATGGTCTTGACTTGGTATCAACACGTAAAGAATTCCAGTTGGCGAAAATGAGAAGCTACGACAACGTGTATACATGAACACACACCACCTTACTGAAGAGGTTAATAGGATTATAATAAAATCAAATAAATTATTTTTGTACATAACAGTACATCATTTTGTTCCTTTCAGAGTTCTTATAAAACTTGATATAACTTTCATGTATCTTGTATATATGCATCAATGTGAATTAGTATAAAATTAAAATATATAATAGTGGGTTCGTTTAATCTTCCAACACTTGCGCCACTGAAACTCACTAGTGGTAGAGATAAATGTTTGTTTTATGTTAAAGTAGTTATGATACTACTTTAACACCTATCTCGAGAGATCTATTGTCTACCCTACTTCTGCTCAACTGTGGAGTTCTCGTGTATAGAATCTGGACCTGTTCTGGTGTTGACTCGTAGTCCTCTCATTTTTGCCGATATTTTCTTTGCAGGTCATGAAGATTCTCCAAAATCTGTAATAGATGTTATTCCAGCATTACATATTTTTATTTTGTTTTTAGTACATATTGTAAATTCCTATAGCTAAAGTTGGCTTGAGTTCTTCTTGCTTCTTAGAAGTTTTCACATTTTTAGTGTATAATCCCTCATTCTGAATCTCCACTAGTTCCAGTAGCATATCGAGCTTTCTTTCCTCAATTTTTGGAAAGTGATATTCACAGTGTGAAGCTTTCACACATTTCATCAACTCTAGTCCTTTCTAGATACTCCAACCTGAATACTCTATACTCTACTCTTCGGCCACTCTACTGAGTTTGTGTGTGTGTGAGTCATTTGGGATGCAAAGTGCATGGCTAATGACAGATACATTTTTGGTGGTGAAAATAAGGCAAGGGCAATGTGCAAGTTGTCCATATAGAAACAGGGAGAGCAAAGCAGCTTCAAAATTATGACATTATTTTAAAGCAAGATAAACAGATAATTAGAAACCAAGTGATATAGCAAGTAAATTAAATACCTTTTTTATAAATGTTACAGGTGATCTGAAGCTTAAAGCAGATGTCAATAAAGCAAGTAATTTTTTAATGGAAAGGATAAATGGAGTTCCAAATTCCTTGTTCCTTTATCCCAACACTCCTTCTGAAATTTACAAAATTGTTATGAATTTAAAAAAACAAGAAGTCGGTAGGCAATTCCAACATCCCTAAAGGCTAGTACACATTTAATTTCAAAACCGCTTTCCCGTCTCGTAAACAATTCATATGACAAAGGTATATTTCCAGATAGTTTGAAACTTACTATTATAAGACCACTTTTTAAAAAGGGTGATAATAAAGATGTTGCAAACTACTGTCCTATAGCACTGTTATCAGTTTTTTCAAAAAAAATTTAAAAATCAATGATGACTAGAATAATTTGTTTTCTTGGAAAATATAATATTTTAAATAAGAATCAGTTTGGATTCCGTAAAGGGTTCTCTACTTCTTCTGCTATTTTTTCTCTCCTGGATATGATTATAAATTGTATTGATAGAAACGGTCAGGTTGCATCAGTCTTTTGTGATTTTTCAAAAGCTTTTGACTGTGTTGACCATAACATTTAAATGGGAAAACTTGATTTTTATGGTATAAGGGGTAAATCAAATAATTGGTTAAAGTTATATTTATATAATAGAAAGCACAAGGTAGTTTATACTGACAGCCCTCTCAACTCCTATGAGTCTACATGGAGTATCTCGTGTCGTGGTGTACCTCAAGGTTCAATCTTGGGGCCTTTACTCTTTTAAATTTATCTGAACCATTTACCTGAAAACGTTGGTCCTGCAAAATCAGTATTATTTGCTACTTTGACGGTGTTTGGGCAAAGTAGTGTAGACTTAGCTATATCAGCAACTTTGGCAATGTCAAAGGCCAATGATTGATTTATAGCAAATAATTTAAAATTAAATGTAGCAAAAACTAATTTAAAACAAAATCAACTCCAAATACAATTATTGTTAGAGGTGAAGAAGAAATCCAAAACAAAGTTAATGTAAATTTTCTTGGTGTTATTGTGGACGAAAATTTAAATTGGAGATGTGACATTTCAAAGATTGCGGATTTCCTGGCATCTGCTTGCTTTGCTCTCCGAATGATTTCAAGGATTACCAGCGTAAAAACCATAAAATCAGTTTACTCTGCATATGTATTTTCTTGGCTGAGATATGGAGTAGTCTTCTGGGGGAACTCTGTCGATGCTTTTAAAATTTTTCGAATTCAGAAACGAATAATTAGATAATGTTTAATTTGAAATTTAATCAATCATGTAGACCTTTTTTCGAAAAATATAGAATTTTGACTTTTCCATCTATTTAGATATATGAAATTTTGGTGTTTTTTAAGGCAAACCAGAGTATGTTCGAAGAAAAACAACATAACCATAATATCTCACGAAGAAAAAGTGTTGTAGTATCCTGTGCACAGATTGCAATTTTTAGAACGTGGCGTTTATTACTCTGGTTTGAAATTATTTAATAAACTTCTGGAAAATATAAAAAAAACAAAGTTGTTTCAAGAATTTTTTCGAGGATGACTTAGAGGATACCTCTTGAGGAATGCTTTTTACTCAGTGAAGGAGTACCTCAGCTCATAACCTCTGGGTGCCTGAGATGCATTTTGTATCCAGGATGACGACTCAAATAATTGATTAATATGAGAACATGTATACATGGTTCACTGTGTCTTAATTTGTTTGTATTTTATAAAATTTATATCTTGTGTATTTGTTGTATTGTATATTGTGTATTTGTATTGTGTATTGTGAGTAATTTTTGTATAGTATGACAAGTCAAATGTGTACTGCAGCACTGCTGCACTATGTATGCCATAAATGATGCAAATAAATAATAATAATAATAAAACAGACTTTTCTCCGTTCTCCCGGTAAACCACTTCGGCATAATATACGAATAATCAATTTAACAATACTTTTTTTTTTAGTTACGAGGCCTGGTTTTCTCTAAATGGACACCTTAACAGTCAGAACACTCGTATCTGGTCTGGCGCTAATCCTCACACCTTATACGAGGTTACACTTCACCCGACGGAAGTTGGAGTTTGGTGTGCATATCCAGAAAGAAAATATTTGGACTGATTTTCTTTGACAACACAGTTGTTGTTGCGTTGTTTATGCAGAAATCATTCAACAATTTGTAGCTATATTTCAAGTACATGAACATTATTGTTGGTTTCAATAAAACAGTGTGACCTGTCACACCTCTAATGAAATAATGATGATGCTTCATGATTTTTTTGACAATCGATTAATATAAAATATCGGTGACCACCACAGTCGCCGAATATGTTTCCCAGATTTTTTCTGTGGAGTTATCTTAAGGACTCAGTATACTGCAGTAATCCTAAAACAATGAAAGATTTACAAAACAACATAAGCTACGATATAAGGGGCAACCTACCCAATGTACTGAATCACATATCTGTAAACATGTGTCGTCTAGTAGAATTTGGTCTGTTACAAAATAGATGTCAATTTCAGCATCTCTTGTAATGGTATCTTAAAAAGTGTAATTTCAAAAGTTAAAATAAATATTGCATTAAATAATATAAATTTTACAATTTTATATATATATTATCATTTTTCATTTAGAGTCCGGAGACATAAGAATCACCCTGTAGATCCAAGGTTCTTGTATCAGCATGATCTCCTCTTCCTCCTAAATATATATATATATATATATAGGCCTATATATACACAATACTTTTCATTTTTATATAATACTCATATACATTGATATGCACGGAGAGAAGCCTCGTCTAACTTAAAGTTTGTTTCCTATCACAACAGATATGTTGACAATTCTACGAACCATGCACTCATTATTAATTTTAGTATACTACACAATATTACATAACTTATATTAATTATTAATTTTATTAATATGTTGTTATAGATAGCACAAATTGGATCCCATAACAACAGTGGAAGTTTGTTACACATTCCTTTTGAAAAGTTGGAAGAAATGGCACATGCAGAGGTAGGTAAAAAGATTCTTCCTAAGTAGGTACATAAATTCTTTTCTATTTAAGCCCTAACAGGTTAATTAAGGTCTCCAAAAATGTTTTAACTTATTAAATTATTATAAAATAACATGTTAGTAAACAAAATTTTCAAAATTTTGGAATGAACAAATAATAAAACTCAAATAAATAAATAAATAAATATATATATATATATATATATATATATATATATATATATATATATTGTTATTTAAGTTTTTTTGATCAAAATAAAATAAATTGTACATCAGTTTATAGCCCAAAACATTATCTTTATATGCTATATAATATGGTGGTAGTTATATAGAACAGTTAATAAAGAAAGTTTATAAAATAAGTAAGTATATTATGAGTACCGCACAAGTAGTGATGTAGCGATAAATAGAGTGCAACTAGGATGTAATAAGGTTTTTAATGTGGGCGGTTTTATTGTTAAAGTATAAAGAGTGTTACTTGTTTAATAATAAGGAAGAATTATTTCTACTTTATTAATATAACAGTTATATTATTTTTTCAGCTTCAGAAGAAATGGAATAGAATAGAAGCAAATAATAGTAATCCGCCTGAGATAGAAATGGTTGAAGCCAATGGTGGAAACAGTGAACTCTGGGTGGAAAAGTATCGGCCTAGAAACTATTTGGAATTATTAAGTGATGAGGTAGGGGAATATTATGATGTTCTATGAGCATTTTGAATATGTAATAAAATAATATTATACTTTGTAATAAAGATTGTTGAATTATTTATATTAGAATTACAGTATTTTATAAAACTGAAAAAAAGAGTCTGGCTTTACAACCCTAAAAGGTGTAGATGGCAATTTATCGGCTTTTTATTTTTTATAATTGTGTGCTTAGCTCATCAAATTCCTGTTGCCATTCTTCTAGCATTCTCAGAGTAGCAGCATTCTAGCATTGGTAACATTCTAGCAACCAACACTTCCCAATTTTCTTATGATGCTGAGTCAAAACCATACATTTTTTAACCCCCACAGGGTTTGAACCTGGAACTTCTCACTGTTGAAGTGAGAGCAGTAACCACTAAATCAGTTAGTTGTTCATTTCTTTTATAAAGTGTAAAAAAATAAAACTTAATTGCTGAAATATTAATTCATTACTGTATTGGTTTCTTTCAACAATAACTATTAATAATGTTTTATATGATTCCTCATCCTCGTCTGCTTCCCAAGATTGCTTTTGTTCCATTTTCAATTTTTGTGAAATAACTTTATTTCTTATTCTGTTTTTATTTATGCAAAACTCTAACTAAGAGGCTTGCTATAATCGTATAAAATTTCAACTGTTTTTTTTTTATGTCTCCTTTAAGATGAAAACTGATTGTTTCACAAATGTGTTAATATTTACTTGTTTTATTGCTTTTATCATTGTCTTCATAAATTATGTCACAGCCTAGGAATGAAAATGTCACATTTGTTCTAAATTAATTCAGTCTAGATTAGATAGCACTCCACGGCTTACTTTTGGTTTGGGGTATTGATATTCGCAAGCTGTATATGGAATTTAATTGCTTCAATTTATGAACTTTGCAACCTATCCTTGTTGTTTTCCAGCACACTCTAAACCAGTTATTATCGTATAAAGATATTCATTTGTGAAAAACAGACTAAAAACAGAAAATCCTTGGTGCTACAGCTCATTGTGAGCCTAGACCTGCTAGACATTTTCATCGGGTGTTTTTTGGTCAGCACATTGAATTTCTGTGTCATAATTCTAGCTTTCTAGGATTCAATACTAGTTGTAGTTCCTCATTTTTCTTCACGGTACTGGGTCAATACTGAATTTTTTTAACCCCGCTGTAATTGAACCAGAAACCTTTAGGATACAAGGCAAATGACATTGACTATAGCAATAAAATATATTATGCACATTCATCTTTTCCCTGGCAATTTTCATGGAACAAAATTCATATATTGATTACAATTTCCATATTTGCTTGCTATAATTGTCTAAGGATTATACACTTAACAGTTTTTAATATTTTAACGCTGTGCTTTCAGTTTTTGAAACAAATTCTCTAAATTTTATTATTCTTGGCTGTAAACAAATCTATAGTAATTATTAAAATGTTTATTTGTATTAACTTAGTAATCTAATACGTTTTTGTCTATAAATAATTTAGATCAAGTACAATATTGATGATTGCAGGGTACAAATAGAGCACTATTAAAATGGCTGAAAATGTGGGACAAAGTTGTTTATAACCGAGAACCCAAAGTTAAAAAAAAACCAAAGGAAGAAAAGAAAGGAAGATTTGGTAAGAAATAATTGACTCTTTTTGGGTTTTAATGTTCTTAAATGTTTATAACTTATATTTTAATTAAGGTATATTATTTATATTTGTTTAGGTAGGCTATATATATATATCATTAAAATTAATATTATAAACTATTAACTCTTTTATCTCTAATATATTGGGAACTACAGTCTACCTCTCAAGATCCTATATTTGTGCCCGTTTTTCTTTTTTAAAATCCATTATCCAAACTGTAGAGTAAGTTTGCTAATCACAAAAAATTTCAGTTTCCTTTTTATTTCTAATTTTCAAACAGCCATTTTAAACAATATTTTGTTCATATCTTGCATTTTTTCAAATTATAACATATTAAATTAGATAAAATTTTCCAAATTTCAATTCTGGATGTAATGGTACAAACCCCACCTCTCTATGATGAAAAATAGCGAAAGTAATTTCGAACCCTGATCTCCCAAAAAATGTGATATTTGTATAATTATGAGGTCCGGCACTGTCAAGTCATTAACACGAGCTTAGTGAGTTGCTCATTCACATATATACAGCTTTAAGACTTGCCAAGGCTGAGACACTGAAATGAACGGTGTGAATGGAGATTGTTTAATATATACACATTGAAGACCCATTATGGCCAAGCCAACTTAATGAAATTAATGATATATACAATTAAGAGGTTCAGAATATCTGTGTAACAACTGTTTTAAACAAACTCACCTTACTGTGTAATACCCCTTGATCTTCCAATACATTTCCTACAAGGCCCAAGAAATCAATTTTTGGAGATTACATTTAGAGGATCCACTTTCATTTCATTGTATGATGGGGCTTGGTAAGTACCATAATGCCACCCATGAACTTGTTTATAAAAATGTAAAAATTTACTGTTTTATAACATCACATATTAAAATTGAATCTGTATTTTATATGGATTGGAGACACAGGCTTACCTCGGAAAGTGGTCTTGGAATTAGTAGTTAATAGTCTTTGGTAGTACACAAATAGGAAAATGCACATTAAAATACTAAAGTTCTAAAATATTTTGTAAACACTTTCTCAATCAGTAGAGAGTATAAAAAGAAGACTATTGTGTGTTTTCCTATTTGTGTACTACTAGGTATAAACCAAGGACCACTTTTCAAGGTAAGCCTTATCCATAGAAAATCTAAACTAATAACCTATGTGCTCTATTATACTTAACCTAAAACCATATTTTTACTTTGTATTTCTATATTCTAAAATACAAAAAAACTAAACAATAAGAAACAAAAATTTAGTATTGTGAAAGGGATTTTACAAATTTATGATATAATTTTTTTTAAATATTAACACGTGTATATGTTTATTTCTAATATATTTAAAAAACAAAACGAATAGTTTATAAAAAAAGTTATACATATAAAAAATAACCAGTTTAACATAAAATATAATATTTTGAATGATACAAATAATATATATAATAAGATAATAAGATAATAATAAGATAAATATATATATATATATATATATATATATATATATATATATAATTTATAATAAGATAGTTATGTCCATGAACTGCACTCACGGAAGACTCAATAAAAATATAATTGATATGCTGCACTGAAATTTATTTAGAGTTTCTTATATATATATAAATTTAGAAAGTTATTTTCAAAATATTTAAAATTTAACTTATTAAAAATAAATATTCAAATGACCAACAAAAGAAAACTTCAACGAGTTATATATGTTAATAAACATAATATCAGCTGATATTAAGTTGCCAAATCTTCATTAATCATAACAAAAAGAATAATCCTTGATTTCTTTACTTGAAACAGATGTTAACAATATCTATGAATTTTTATTATAGAAAGCATTGAAAATAAAATATGCTCGCATGTCATCAAAAGTATGCATACAATTTAAATGGTAATTTGTGTCGGTACAAGATGCAAAACAGCGTAAATTGTATCAATTCAGATATGGTTTTAATAAAAGTTGTCGAACAAACAGTTAGCCTATGTTTCCTCCCTTCCCTCCCCTTAAAATATTGTCCACATATAACCTTAACATACACACAGTACACTTCTGGGTCTAGCTATTAACGCTCTTGTTTCTCCAACAACTCCTCTAACCTTACTATTATTAAAAAATACAATACAATTTTTTTCACATGTTTATGAAGTACACCAAATTACCAAAGGATGTCTAAACATCTCCTTTCTATGTTATTGTTAGAAGACTAAAACTAATTGTTTTATTTGTTTGTTCTAACAAAAGGAAGATTCCAAAAAAAGACAGGACCTATTGTAAATGAAGAGTATGATGAGCACGGAAGGCCTTTCCACAAAGTAGCATTATTATGTGGTCCTCCAGGACTGGGTAAAACTACTCTAGCACATATGATTGCAACTCAGGCAGGTAAATAAATTTACATACTATATTATATGTATATATTGCATTTTAAGATGGAATAAATTGACAGTGGCCTGTCTAGTGTGATGTTTCTGCGAATGCTACAATTTGAATAAATATTTAACATTCATTCTAACTTGATTTTTTTCCCAATTAGTTAATAAATAGATAACAGTTGCTATTTTCTAACTTTCATTTGTATTACTAAACTTTGATAATAAAAATTGTTATGTGTATAAAAATGAAGAACTAGTTTATTTTGCAGCAGGTTTACTTTATAATGAAAGTGGTTGTTATAGTCAGTGTTAGGTCAAAATTATGGATGATGTGGACCAAGCATGTTGAGTAACATTTCGTGTAGATTTAAAAAAAGTCTTTCTTATTAGGTCTGTATGCCACGGAAGAATGTACTTAGTGAATTTCAGTTGTTAGACTAGAGGTTTGGACTGGACATTGTCGAATCAGTCAGTCAGGACATCTGTTTTTACTTATATAGTTAAGTTTACAATAAGATATATTGGGCCTCAGAAATAACGAGCTGACATGGAAAATAAAGTTTCCTTCTTTTTACTCCCTAGATGTAAAAAAAAAAAAATCTAGTTTCTTGGTTTAGTTTGAGCGTAGATGAGTCAGTCAGAACATTTATTTGTTATATAGTTTTGCATATATTGCGTGTCCCACCTAAAATGTTCCAATAGCTAACTTTTGAATTATTAATATGATAGATTACTTTAAATGGGGAACCTTCCTTTGTTTTCAATGAAGTTTAAAACTCCATTTTGTAAAAATGCAGCCATTTTCCAATATGGCGGTCAACTTTGAAGTTTGTTATAAAACACCCTGTGTAAAACAATATTTTAAGAATGTTTTATTTGTGGGTATTTTTTTTTTAATCTTTAGCCGTTTAGGAATTTAAGCACTTAAAGTTCAGAAAATCAAATAATTGATTCTCACCTAAAATGTTACAATAGCTAACTATGAACAACTTATGAACCGTTGAGGGTACAAATAAGTTTTAATGGGGAACTCCCCTTATTTTTGTAAGTTCTAAAATGACATGGAAATATATTTGGAAAAAATTGCTAAATTTTATTAAAAATAGGAATTCGATTTTTTAAAAATCCATTATGAAAATTGAGGGTTATCAATTAAAAAAATCAAATTCCTATTTTAATGAAATTTAGTTCTTTTTTGTGTGCTCTTTTTTATAGAAAATTGTAATTTAGGATCCCTTTTCATTAATCATTAATTAATAATTATTATATAATTAATGGCGGGCTCCTTGCCATGTGACACCTCCACTCCAAAGAAACAATCCAAACTACTTTTTAACATATTCCTTTTAAAATTCAAAGCAATATTTATTTATATTTTTATAATTTAGCACATTCACCAAAAAAAAAAAAAAAAAAAAAAAAAAACCACAAAATTTTTCTTATTCAATTTTAATCCCAGTTGTAGCTGTCGCCCACTTTTTGGCAGCCGGAAACCCATGTTAAAAAAATCAGAAGTTCTCTACTGGCTGGATTCAAGTTGCCGAAGTCTGTCAGGATGGCTAGAAGACCCCGTCTCAGGCGATAATTTAACTACAAGTTTAGTATTAAATGATTGAGTTTTATTAATACGAATAGGCTAATTATTTAAATTTTACTTATTGTTATTAGTTAAATCTATGTAATTAAATACTTTCCTTGCCGAAAGTGGACCGACCTAGTTCCTTTGCAGAGCGGACTGCTTACCAACGGCTCTCAAAGCGGATTTTCTAACCAAGCCAAACCACATCCATCTTCTTCCCCTCCCCCTTCTTTGTGATCTCACCCTAACTAAAAAAAAATCCGTCTACTACTTGTTGTGTGCTCTTTATTATAGAAAATTATAATTTAGGATCTCTTTTTATTAATCGTCAATTATTAATTATTATAAATCATGGGCTATTTGGCTGGGCCACCACTATGCCCATTCCCGTAACCTCATCGTTCAAGATGCTTTGACTCTATTTGATTTGACAATTTCAAAAATAAAAAGAATTGTTATTCATTTTGAAAAACGTTTGAAGTCTGCTGAAAAATTTGATCAATATCAACAGGTATATGTGTTATTGATAAATATGTCACAACCAAAACGACTTATAGTCAGTATAGTCAGTTAATGATGGAAGTTCAATTTTATTATTGTACATTTTTCGGACATTTGCCATCATTTGTATGTTAGAAATCAAAACACGACGTTTCAGGAATAAGAATCAATCTCCGTTATTAAGTGACTAAAAACTAAAGAAACATGAAACTAGAAACTAAGCCTATGTAAGAAGTAAAATTAATCAAGAATACCACTAACCTTAATATCTAAGCATGCATCTCAGAGCTGAAACTGAGAAGTCAAAAAAACTCAATCACGGTAACACACAACTAACGTTAAATACGTGTTGTTGTATCAAAGATACAGCAACAAGTGACGTGGTCCAAAAGGCGTGACAAACTATTAGGGGAGTGGCCTATTGTTAGTTGTATTAAGCTTCCTAGCACGAGAGCGGGTTACAACCCCTTGTGGCGATTTAACAGGTAAAATTTCAGCTTGATTTTTAGTTATAGGGATATTATAATCAAATTTTAGTTCTTTTTTTAATAATGGGAGCCATAATGGCCTTACTTCTAGAAGTACTTCTGTATCTTTGATACAACAACACGTATTTGACGTTAGTTGTGTGTTACCGTGATTGTGTTTTTTGACTTCTCAGTTTCAGCTCTGAGATGCATGCTTAGATATTAAGGTTAGTGGTATTCTTAATTAATCTTACTTCTTATATAGGCTTAGTTTCTAGTCTCATGTTTCTTTAGTTTTTAGTCACTTGATAACGGGGATTGATTCTTATTCCTGAAACGTCGTGTTTTGATTATTCATTCTATGTGAACAATTACAAACCCAACCCTACTTCGATATTTTTAAGGATATTGTTGGAAAACCGGTTAGTGGTATGAAAAATAAAAGATTTAGAAATTTAGAAGAAAATGAAAAGTTTACTTTATGTACATTTTTGGATCCACGATTCAAACAACATTACTTCAGTGATACAATTGCTTAATTGGTAATAAACTCATGTAAAAAAATTAGTTGTAGCTAAAATTGAAATTTATGATACTTCTAGAGAAGAAAATTCTGATTCTGAAAGAAACTTGGAAAACACTGAAGAAGTAGAAATGCCTATTCCATCAAAGAAAATGAAAACATTTAGATTTGGAAAGTCAACTCAGTAGTTGACCCCAAAAACCAACAAAAATCCATCCACAAAGGCAGACAAAGAATTGGAAATCTACTTGGAAACAAACCTGTTAATAAGAAAAGGATGTCCCATGACATGGTGGAAGGAACACAAACTGTATTTTCCAAATTTATCAAAAATATTTATAAAAAGATGTGAAATTGTCACCACTTCAGTTCCCTGTGAAAAAATGTTTTTAAAGACTGGTAATATTTTAAACGATCGAAGATGTAGTCTTAAGTCTGGGAAACTAAGACAAATTGTATTTTTAAATGCCAATTTTAACTTAGTATAATATATTAATTGATTTGATTTTTTTTTATTATTCGTAACTTTATCAAATAACTTTTAATATTAGAAATATAAATTAATATTGTACTTGTATTTTTTTATTTACTTCTGATTCCATTGAATAGTATATCGTATCAAATAAATTATGTCAAAAACTGTTCTTGTTCAAATTATTTGAAATAATCTATCCGTTGAATATATAAGGCCGTCCTTTGTGTAGTGGTGTTTTCTTTTGAGCTTTAAAGAGCTTTCTACATTGCCTGAAAGATATAAATGTCGTCAGAACTGTACTGCCCCTAGGGTTATAACTCTAAAGATTTTCTAAAATTTGGGACTTTCACTAATGTACAAGTATATTCCATCTTTTTTCCTTCATGGCTAATTGAAATGCCAAAATTTGATTTTTTACTGTATAGATTCATTAAGTATAACACATATAGTCTAACAATAGTCTATTGTTAGGAGTTGAGATATGTAACTAATGAATACCCATCTAGTGAAATTATTTTCACTGATGGTTCTAAACTGGACAATAAAGTTGGTTGTGCATATTACTCATCCGGACAAACGTGTATGTATGGAATACCCTCAGTTTTTAGTGTTTTTATTGCTAAACTCTTTGCTATATTAAAAGGTCTTAATACCGTACAATCTGGATTCCAAAATTGTTTTACAAGCTGTCCAGGATAAATATTCTTAGAACTTGGTTGAGGATATTCAGTGTACCATACACAGACTTCAGCTAAGAAAGATTAGAGTATCATTTTTCTGGGAATTATGGGAAATGCAAAAGCAAACGAAGCAGCAAAGGAAGCAACAAGCAACAAGTCAAATGCCAGTCACATAGCGTGTTATGGCATCTGATTTTGTGACGGTAATTAAACATATATTACATGGTCAATAAACTGAGAGAAAATCAAGGATACCAACCGTCCTTGGATTTCATCTATGCATGCCAATTCTCGAGAGGAAGTGGTAATTACCAGTGTTCGTATCGTATTGGTATCACTCATGAATTTCTAATGGAACACAGAAATGCACCATAATGCCCATTTTGTCAGAATGTCCCAATGATTAATCATATCGCAATTGAATGCATTGTTCTATGAGGTGTGCGTAGGACATTAGTCCTACCTATTTCCATTCAAGTGATGTTGGGGGGTAGTGCTTGATCATCGATGGGGTGTTGTACTTTCTACACCATCTGAAAATTTTTACAGTTCTCTTTACATGTACAGCTCTTTTACAGTTTTGTAGACTGTAATATTATTTTTTGTTTTCTGTTTAATTTTTTAATAATTTTATCCTTCTTAACTCATTGCAACGCCATTTTACAACCATGTAATATTTGTTTTAAATTGTTGTTTATTGCATTTATTATAGTTTATCATTATTACCTGTTCCAGGGCCTCTTAACAGGTAACGAGTTATGTTGTTATTTATTTACAATTGTTAACTAGTTTTAGTCTTGTTAATGTTCTTTAAATTTTATGTTATTGTTTTTAGTTTGTTTGTAGGTTATTAATGTGGAGCACCTTATGCCCAATTGAGTGAAAGCGATGACGACCACAATAGTTTTTCACCTTAAAACCACACCTCCAAAATATCAACTAATTTGTTACTAATAGATGGCCTACTAAAATGTATTCTGTTTTGTAAGCTGTCTAGACTGTAAACTTTTTTTCTCAATGATAAAATGTGCATTTTCCTTTACAAAATAATCATCTTTATTAAAGCATTCGTATGGTAACTTTGATTATTTATTGTTTTTCTGCTTGCTTCCCAAGTCCAAATGTTGAAAGCAAATAATATGTTAGTTATTAATGTTAGTTAATAATTAATTTGGTATCTATTTCATGTGACTGTGAACATCTGACACCAAAATTGGTCATATAAAACAATAGTCAACTGCCATTCTAAAAGAGATGTAAATCTTAATATAAATTTTTCCTAAGAGATAGAAGTGACATGTAAACCTTCATATTGTATTTCTACCAATTTTAAACCATATATTTAATAATAATAATACATTATAATTACAATACAGAAAATGCAAGGTACATTATTAATAAATAATTTACTAACTCCTGTATAATATAGTTAATTTGGTGACTTATTTTATATAATTTTAGATTGTTTTGTCTTACAAAAACATAATTTGTCAGAAAAGATCAATAAATAATTATGATGATCATGATCAATGTTTCAGGTTATAATATTGTAGAAGTGAATGCCAGTGATGATCGCTCTCCTGATATATTTCGTACACAACTAGAAGCAGCAACACAGATGAGAGCTGTGATGGGAGAAGAAAGAAGACCTAACTGTCTTGTATTGGATGAAATTGATGGCACTCCTCAGGTGTTTATACATAATTATAATTAATGTGATTTCAAAAATAAGTGAACAGTCAAACTTCAATTATCCATCACTCTTTTTAACTGTCAGTTTCTGTAAATCGCCATGTTGTTAACTATAGGACGAAAAAGGTCACATTTGGTTAGATTAGAGTAACCCCTCCCCAAATGGTCTGCCGGTGACAAATAACTGGCTTATTTTTGTGTAGCCTACCCTTTTATGCTACTATTGCTACTGTATTTCTCTACTATAATGGACTAACATATTTAGGCCTACAGTTATGTTCCTTGTCTCGATACTCTATTTAAATAAATATTTTGTAAACAGTAATTTTCTAATATTAATTATGTTTTACATGATGGTTAGTGTAATATATGCTCGTTGCCACTATAATATATGGTAACAATATTACTAAATTTGGGTTCATTAAATAAAACACATTGTATTTGATTATAGCTACATGATGTATAGCGTGTTACAGGTAGGAAGGTGAGTTCAAATCTGGCTTGAATATGTAGCCAGGGAAAGCGTCAGTAATAAGGGCTGGTGGGAAAAAGGTACTGGATTGCAGCCAATAGAATTTATTGATTTGTCGTATGACATATCGAATCATATGACGTCACACATCATACGATGTCACGCGATACTCCCACTCTTGTACAATTGTATACATCACAGTTAGATTTACTACAGTCAATCTGTATCAGCCACTATGAAAAAATATTGCAATATACTTGTATTGTTAACACTTTGTATTTTGAGAACATACCTATTCCAATCATAGTTGTTGTATTATTCATTATATTATTGGTTGCACGTAGTATGATTTCAACTTGTTTTGTTAATACTGTTTCTATAATACTTTCATTTCAATTTGACATTATTTATAATGGTTTCACTGTAAATCTTACATGTTGTATTTCCCATAATGCTCTTATCCCCGAAGGTTTTAATAGCTTGGCTTGTCTTTTGACTTAATATTTCACTCAGACTCAGTTGTTACAAATAGAGCAAATATGCACATTCCAGTTAAATTCAATGAATTTTTAAATTACCATTTATTAACCATTACATATTTTTGATTGTAGGCTATACAAAATTGACTTGTAAATCAGGGTTAAATAAAAAGACATATTGTATAACAAAAATCATAGCCTGAAATCTTTTATAGATATGCCATAAAAACTATAATATCAAGAAACTTTTAAATTTACTAATAAGCTCTGCCTAAAAAAAGGGTATTTGAAATTCAGAAATATAATCTACATTTTATATGTAATTTTTAAGCTATACACATAGTCGCAGAATTCAATCCAGTTTTATTTTAAAACCATTAGGATTTATTAAAGCAGTTTTAAAACAACAGCATTTTTGAAGTAATAAGATTTCATGAAAGTATTATGATACAAATTTTTTTAGAAAAAATTTGATGTTCATAACACAATATACATTCATTTTTGTTTAACCGTTAAATGTTAAAATAAACTAGCCAGGAATTATGAATAAAGTTATTATTTACCCAGTATATTGAGTTTAAGAAGTATGGGTTGAGTGTAGTAATCACAAAAAATTTTGTCTTTTGTTTTTTGACCGAATTTCACGTTTCATGGCCTCATAATTTAACATGCCATCTGTCCGTTGTCATTGTGTCTGTACAGAAACACGATAGTGGCCACCAAAATTAAGATAAGAACATGAAATTTGATATAGGGGACTACAGTGTTCTCATATAGAACCCTATTGAAATTCATAAAAATTCATGTCAAACGGTGGCTATTTTAAACAGTTTTTTGTTCATATCTCGTGTTTCTCAACTTATAACACATTAAATTACATAACAAATTTATAAAGTATAAACACATTCTAAAGTATATAAAAATTTGTTTTCAATTTTGCATGTACCAACCCCACCTCTCCAGGATTACAAATAGCGAAGCTATTGTCAATAATGTAATGTCAAACTCGGATCTCCTAAGAAAATGTAATATTCATATAGTTCCAAGATCCAACAGGGCCAAATCACTGACACAACCAAAGCGAGTAGATGCTTCTGCACATATGTACAACTTTGATGTCTTCCAGGGCTGAGATACTGACACTAATGAAGCAACAGAGACTTTTTAATATATACATATGTAAAAGACCCGTTAAGGCCTAATTGATGCCATGAAAATTGTAATATATACAATTACAATATTAATAGGTTCAGAAAAGCTATATAACTGTTTTAAATAAAATTATACCATACTGGGTAAGGTCTCTTGATCTACCAGTACGATTTAATATTGCCTACAAGGTCCAAGAAACCAACTTTTGGGCATTACTTTTAGAGCAGCGTTTCTCAAACTTTGGGGCATGAATGATTCCCTATAGGGAAACATTGATTTACTTAAAGATTTAAGTTGTTTTGGTAATAATGTTTCTATAATATCTTTAAGAATTGAGTTTTTCAATGCCTTAATGGTTGACTGTATCTTGTAAAATGAAATCTGAACACTCATTAAATGTCAATTTGCTGTAGTTTTTATTGAACATATCTAAAACCTTGTACATATTTTAAAATTTTGTATCTAAGACAATCAACAAGAATTATAATATGTAGTAATACTGACAAAAGTACAAGAACAAAGTACATTAATGTCACTAACAGAATAAAATTAATGTTGACAAGCAGACATTAAAAAGAGAACATGTGACTGATATATTCAGAAAATTGTCTTTTAGGATTGTTAGGAATGGAGTTGCAATCTAGACTCTTTTCTCGTGATTTGAATTATTATAGAACAATTATTGTTTTCTGTAAACACAGTTGTTAATTAGAAAGAACTTTTTACAATGTTTCTGTAAATATATTATTAATTGTACTCATTACTGAACAGTTAATTATGCACTTTAAATTTTAATATCATCTTAAATTATTTTACAGGCATCTATTGATGTTGTAGTAAAATTCATTGAAGGTAAAGGCTTAGCAAAGGGTCGAGGAAAGACGAAGAAAGCTGTGGGAGCTTCAGCTACAGCAGGCATACTTAAGAGACCAATAATTTGTATTTGTAATGATGTGTATGTACCAGCATTAAGGCCGCTTAGGCAAATAGCATTTGTTGTTCATTTCCCTCCTACAGCTTCTGCCAGGTAAAATTATATATTCTTTAAAAATAATTAAATTATATTTTGTTTTAAATCAATATTTATAATAATTAAATTTTCTTTTTCTTTGCAAACAATAGCTAATTATTGCAATTGTATGTGGAAAGTTCTATTAAATAAAATTTGTTAAATAAATATTTAATTACCTGGATAGTCCATCGAACGAGTGTGTTAAATCAGTTAAATTGAAATCCTTGCTTGCTTGAGGTCACCAAATAAACAGAAACTGCTAAGAGTGTCTCGCATGACATGGGATGCTGTACACCAACCCTTCTCAATTTATGTTTATATGTGTATTGTAAAGTGTTTGTGTCTTTTTGTTAGGTTTTTAATATTTTTGTGTACTCAACGACCTCAAATGAACAAGCATTTAAGCAGATGATGGAATTGCGGTCCTGAAACGGAAAACATTTGATTGACTATTGTGGTAATACAATATTTACTTAATATTTTTTTACCTGATAGAAATTCATCATAAAGTATTAAATTTAAAAGAGTAGTATGTTTATTGATGAATTATCTGTATAAATGTAACTATTTGTGGCAAAGTTGAGACCCAAGATCATCAAATGAGTTACTATTCTGGTTGTATCAATTTTTGTCAGATTTTCTATAATTCAGCACAAACTGTTTTACGATAGTTTGGAAAAGTTTATTGGACAAAAAATTGATTGGTAAATTTTAAATTAGTTGCCATTTTAAATAATTGAAACATCACTTGTACGTTGCCGTACTACAGTTTATTCTAAGTTATTTAATACTTACTCTGTCTTGTGACTTATTTTGTAACATATGTTCGCGTTTCAGAATGTATGTTCCGTATGTATGTCAGTTTCGCTCCTGAGAGGTAGTTAAAACATTAAAACACTACAAAACATACACAACACATACAATAAACAAATAACACTCAAATGAGCGACAGGTGTACACCAACGGTTCAAGAACATACATTTTTCATTTTGTTAATTTTGAATAATTTTAATGTTTTTTTTTGTTTCATCAGGCTGGCACAGAGGCTTTGTGAAATCGCACACTTCCAAGCGCTAAAGACAGATTTGGGTGCAATGATGGCTCTCAGTGAAAAAACTAATAATGATATTCGAGCATGTCTTTCTCTTTTACATTGTCTCAAATCTCAATCTGGAAATGTGATCCGTCTCTCGCAAATCCATAGTGCAGCTTTAGGAAATAAGGACATGCAGAAAGGACTATTCACAGTTTGGCAAGAAATATTTCAAATACAAAGTGCAAAGCCGTTAGTATTTCAAATTATAACTAAACTAATGTGTGTAGTATTTAAGGCATATATATACTTATATACAATTGCTTCTTAATTCTAGATAATAGGTTTTCTGTTTTATGGCTGTCATTCATAACTAGTTTCAAGATTTATTAACTTCTTCATACTAATGGTATTTAAATTGATGTTATTGGTTTTTATTTAAAAAAGTAAATAAATTCCTATCATTGATAAGGAGAATTAAATCATATGCAAATTAACATATTGTTAAATAATTCTGTTCTTCGTCTTTCTGGTCACAAGCTGTAACATTGTGAGTTTTTGAGTTTTATTAGTTTGTAAAATAGAATCGTATTGGTAATAATGATTAGAGTTATGTACAGTGCACAAAAGTAATAACGACGGCGGAGTAAAGTGAGAAAATAGTCCGCAAAATGATTTGTTAACTTTAGTAAAAGCAAAATTTAAAGAGATATAAATGATGAAAAGTAATTAGAAAAGTGTAAGTTATGTTTAGAAATAAGTAAAATGATAAGAATTGTTATAATTAGAAAAAATGTAGAAATGTGCTTAGACCATACGGATCAGTGCGCCGACCAAAAAAGTAGTTTGTGCAATAAACTCTAATAACTTGAAAAAGGACAAGTTTTTAAAAGAAATAAAAAATTAAAGGTAATTAGAAAGACATATTAGAATGCTAGAATGTAAGTAGATTAGTCAGAACTATTGTGTTTGAGCAGAGTGTAAATCACATAATTTGAGCTAGAGAAATGCAGACGCGGCAGGAATCATGGTCATTCTATAGTGTTGCATCGTAGGGGGTAGACGCCACAATGGCAAGTGTGAATTCATAGACTGAAAAAGTATAATTATGCAGTGATAAATGTTTGCAATGTAAATTATATTGATGACTACTGTAATGTTAGTACTACCGACCAACAGTGTTGATTCATGTGAATATGGAGTAAAATCGATAAAAACTGTGTATAATGTGAGACCACGTGTCTGTAAGTAGAAAACTATGCTTAGTTCTCAACATAAGCCAAAAAATAAAGTGTTCTGTGCGAATGTAATACATTTTTTCGATAAACAATGGTAGAAGGTTTTGGACTGGTGATAATCATAAAAAGATGAGTGAAAACCTAAAGAAGACTCAAAATGGTGTGTGAAATTGAGCTTCCTCCAAAAGCAGGGCGCCGTAATTTGTGAGTTCGTAAAAAAGTAATGAGACGATGTACAGTGCAATTGAGTGACTTCTTATTAGCGAAGTGATCTGTTCCATCATGATTACGTGTATGGTAAAAGCATGATATTGATTATGTATGATTGGGTTAAGAAATATTGTTGTTAATAATCCATAGTTTTCAACATATCTTTGATTGATTCTTTTTTGTTATATTATATTAGTTTCATGTCTGTCTTTAGTATTCTGTTTTAAAAAATAATAATGATGAATAAGGATATATGATTTTGCTTATTGAAAAGATTAAAATTTAATTTGAAGTATAATATATTATACTTGATATATTATATCAAATAAAACAAAAATTTTCTTTTGTAAATTCTATAATTTATTTGGTCTAGCCGACCATGGTTTCGCCAGACCAAATAAATTATAGAATTTACAAAAGAAAAATTGTGTTTTATTTGTTAGAATGGAATTCTATCAAGTACCGTCGGTCATCAGTGTAAACAATATGAAGTATATATAGTCATAAAAGAATTTGATTTAGGTTTTGATGTTCAAGTCTTGTGATAGGAGTTTGAAATATTCTGCTCATCTTGGATCAAACTCTTATTTTTTATAATCATAAATATATATAAAAAACCTTTTGTTAATGATTTTTTAAATTGACATTTGTATCATCAAAAAATACTTATCTGATGAAGTTTTGTAATTTTGACATGCTTATGTTTGATATTCTCTTTGTTAAAATAAATAAGATGTTTGTGTAAAGTATAAAGGATTTCTACATTCCAATCCAGTATTCCATTAAGTACACTGTTTCCAAAGAATTCATGACCCATTAAAATTAATATTCAAAATTTAATTTGGCAATTATGCACTTGCCATGGCGCCCAACATTTTATTACTTTTCATTTATTATTCGCTTCTCCCCTTTTAGTAAATTATCACAATTGTCACACAAAGTTGGACAATTTGTTATTTTAAGTAAATTTCACCCCCACAGTTTCTAAATTGTTACAATTGGCGCTCAACGTGTGGCAATTTGTAACTAAAGTAACTTCAAGTTTTCTAAATTATTCCAAAGCTTTCAGCTGAGGTCCCGATATCTCGGAGTCCTTAATGTGCCTTGTCACTGACAAGAGTGGTGGACTTGTCAACAAAACTTTAACAAGCCCTTCTTTCCTTCAACTCTTCCAAGTCTAATTCCCTACAACAAAATTGCTCTTACACCAACATTGTAGTAAAAAGTTTTTAATGAGTCCTCCTCTTCATTGATCACATTATCAAAAAAAGAGTCACTTAGGTGAAATCTAAAAAATATTTTTCCAGATGAGATATCCAATTCGAGCTTTCGTCTCAAACATTTGAGCTGATCTACTGATGTTTTTGTAGATAGGTCATTTGGAGATTTTTGGATTACAAAATACTTCCCCAATTAGTAATCAAAATATATAGAATCTGAATAAGTAAATGAATTACCTTATCGGTACGTCAACTAATCCTACCGTTGATTTACAGATTACTGCAGTTTCGGGATTCGTGAGTCCATCTTCAGATCGTATAAAGTATTTAGTTTATATTAAATTGTTCCATATGGAGCTTGTCAATAGAATACACACAGTACATAGTATATAGAATCTGTTTACAAAGCAGACCTAGAGTTGGTGAGAATGCATATTTTTTCTTCATTTATGGTCGTACAATGTACCAATCCTGCAGAAATGGTGAGTTCTATGTGTAAAGAACTCTGAGAAGGTGCTGAAACATAATACTGATAGTTTGTTTTGGGGGACATAAAAATCAGTGGCTGTCACACTTTCATGTTAATTTAAATAACCATCAATGGATATTTGTATTCATTGTAATCTTTATGAACAATTTCAAGAGCATTATGTTTCAAAAGTGAAACTGATCCATCCTAGTTCAAGCTCATAGATAGCAGTTACTAACCGTAAATTAATCTTCAGCATGTGCTTCCAATATGTGTAGTAAAAATAACAATCAATAATTTTGTATGCAAGTATAAAAATATATATTTTATTGTTATAGTTTGACTTATTTTAAAATGTATTTGATATAATTGAAATAATGTACAGTGTAATTTATTCATTAGGAAAAGATTTGTTGAAAAAACACCAAACAAATTGGAACCTATGCCTGATCTTACTTCACCAGAACTCAAATGTGGATCAACTTCTCTTACATCGAGGTTAGTTAGTTTGTATTAGATGAGTATTTGATATTTTACTTTATTACTAAAGAATAATATTGTATTTTAATATATTGCAGTTTTAAATCTGAATACACATTAGTATAGTTTTAGTAGATCCTAGGTTTAAAACAATATTTTAATTTGCTTTCTGATTTATCTTGGTAGAACAAGCTTACAAGGTGTGGCTATAATATAATTGAACTGATTAAAAAAAAAAAAAAAAAAAAATGTTTTCAACAAATTATTACACAATGGAATTGTTTATTCCCTTCGATGTATTCCCCTCTTCAATCTCTATATCCTCCATGTTCAATTATTTTGTTATCACTGCAACATTGGTCTCGAAACGAGTGAATTTTGGAAATTTGATTTTTTGTAAATAACAAAAAATCACATGAGGTGACAACAATCTAAAACATTCTTATAGTAGATTTTATAAAAATATTTTGATCTTCAAACAACCATTCAACATGAATAATCTCTTGGATATAAAAGGAAAATTATCATCATTGCTTTGAATTTTTACTTGCTCCTCGGTGCTTTCTTTTGCTTTAGTGAACTGGGCTTAACTTCCAGTGTATCAACTTCTTCAATTCTGGGTTATACTGTAAAACTCATAATTCATCAATTTGAGTTTCTTTCTGGTCACTGCCGTCAAGCACATTTTTTGATAAAAATTGATTGATCACTGTTTATCAGTGTTAGCCAATTTAGCAACCACCCGAATGCTCACATGATGATTTTATTAGAACAATTTCACTAACTTTATAAATGTTACTGTCTGTTTTTGTTGTGCAAGGACGACCAGGGTGCAGATTATCTTCAATTGCTTATTTAATTTTTTGAAGCAAATGATATTATGCTTTTTGTTTAAGCCGAAAAACATATTGGTCATAATCATCGTCTTATAAAAAAGAAGATAAAGTAAAAACCCTAGCCCTTGAATAATCTAATAGCATTAAGGTTGGAAGATAACAAGAGTTGGTCAAGAGAGACAGATAAAAGAGAGGGACCCAGGACTATATGAAAAAAGGTGTAAATCCAGTTGGTTCCCTTGGGATTTCTAAGCCCGTCCTCACTACAGTTAGCCCTTGAGGGTTGAAGCCAATTGAAAACCTAAGCCACTCTCATTATTGACACTCACTTAAAACCATACCCTTTTTTTCAAATACTATGTATCTATAGGAGATTCAGTTGTATGTAGAACTTTATATTGACATATTATTTCTAGTTAGTATTTAACATTATTCCGATGGAGCTCATATTGTACGGATACTTCGAACAAAGGCTACTGGCAAACTGTTGTTTGCCATGCTTGGTTTTTTAAAGGGTCGATGTTGTCAAGATCACAGGGAACCCAGGGAACCAGCAAAAAAACTTCTACTGCTGTTGTCAAGTTCACAGGGAACTAGCAAAAAACATTTGTACTGCTGTTGTCAAGATCACAGGGAACTAGCAAAAAAATTTCTACTGCTGTTGTCAAGATCACAGCTAGCAAAAAAACTTCTACTGCTGTTGTCAAGATCACAGGGAACTAGCAAAAAATTTCTACTGCTGTTGTCAAGAGCACAGAGAACTAGCAAAAAAAACTTCTACTGCTGTTGTCAAGATCACAGAGAACTAGCAAAAAACTTCTACTACTGTTGTCAAGATCACAGGGAACCAGCAAAAAAATTTCCACTGCTGTTGTCAAGAGCACAGGGAACTAGCAAAAAAAAAAACTTCTACTGCTGTTGTCAAGATCACAGGGAACTAGCAAAAAACTTCTACTGCTGTTGTCAAGATCACAGGGAACTAGCTAAAAAACTGTTTAGTTACTTTATTGCTATACCTCTTTTATAACCACACATCATACTACTTGTTCATAATATCTTACCACCGATTTGCAATTTCAGTTATAATTTTTGATAAAATCAATTTGATGCAACATGACAGGAATAAATATTGTTATATTTCTTTTCTCCTATCCGTAAACCTCCAGAAATGAATAGGTTAAATTAAACATACACTTAATACATTATGGTGTCTATGTATAAACATTTGCTACACATCTTTGGCTAAAAAAAAAAAAAAATACAATTATTATAGGTTAAGTGTAAATTAGCCTTACGCTATGATAAATTTAAATATCATCTAATTGCAGTTAAACACTAAGTTTTGTTGTTTCGAAGAATTGTAATTATGTTAATGTAGGATGATGTCAGTTCTACGAACTGTGCAGGGTGCTGGAGACTATGATCGGTTGGCACAAGGTGTTTATGAAAACTTCCTTAATATGAAAATCAAAGAATCATCAATGAAATCTGTAAGTACATGACTATTTATTTTAATATTATATAATTTAGATTTTATACTTTTATTATTAGTCAGTTTAGTTTATATAATAATGGTTTTACAGCAACACTCATGTTAAAATTGAATCCACGACTATCAAAAGAGCAGAATCCTTTAACACGTTTTCAAGGGGCATGGCCAGTTTCAAGAATTTGAATCCCTTTCTTCAAGTATCTGTCTGTAATAATTTGAGTTGTATTTAGAGTGTACATTTATACAAGTTTACATTAAATATTTTTTTGACAAAATTACACAGACAGTTTGAAGAGGACAGAAGTTGATGCCGTTTTTTGCCCCAGGACTCTCAGCACACTGCATACAAAAATGAAACAGTACCAGATTCAAATAAAATAATAAGGGTAATAAAGAGTAAAGTTTGTCAAAGGAGACAGTAAGGCAAACTTATGTCTACAAAGTATGATCATAAGACTAAAAACTAATATAAGAAGATTTAGCCATAATATATGTATAAATAGCCATAAGTAATAGCCATAGTAATATGTTTATTGTTTAATATAACATTGAATTACAAACTTAGCTCATTTACTAAGTTGAAAATATCACTCAAATAGGCCAATCGTCATTTCCTCTTAGATCTTCTAAGAAGACTTTTTGTTAAACTACAAGTAAACAGAATTTCAACTTCAGTTCGTAGCTGTGGAAATTGTGAAAGCAGCGAACTGCATTATGAAAAAGAAGACTCTGCACCCACTTCATTGCTAAATGTGTTAGAAAGCCTGAAATTTTTGGGTGATGAATTTATAAAGTTCAGAATTTACATGGTTCAAAATATCAATATCTTACACAGTATATCCAATCCGGACCCTCTATAAGAAAACATTATTTATTGCATTGAAAATACTTTGAGCTGTGGTGTCAGTTTTCAACTCAAGACAACAAACTAGTTTCTCTGCATAGTTATTTGTTTTGCTAACATACTCGTACCTCTCATACTCCAATAAAATTGTTTGATCAGTAACAAATCTGTAGATTCATCAAGTTGAAGAACAAAAATGGAAAATCCTTATTAAGTGAAATCAATAGCATTTGAGAGTCGCCACCAATCATACTGATTCGTCTTTAACAGTATCATTTGACAAGGACAAAACTTTCACTTTCTTCACAATCCTTCCCAAACAAATCGTATACAATTTTAACTAATCAAGATTTAACTTTCACCAATTGTGAAAATCTGTTTATTTTTTACAATTTTGTGTACAAGTTAAAAAAGATTTAATCAAAGGACGACCGTGGCTTGTATTCATTGTTAAAGGTTTTTGTTGGTTTGGAAAAATTTGATTTTTCTTTTCAAAATAGTCGTTTGTTGTATATTTCAAATTAGGATATATATTTTCAGTGTCATTTTAGTTTAATAGGTTTCAAGGCTTCGTTAGATAGTTTCACCCCACAAATAATACATATTGAGTATTGGATATAATCAACTGATTTATATGTAAATCTAAAGTTAAGGTAAGAGTCACTGTAGTTACGAGTTTTACCAGAAATCTTTTGAAACACGGGCTTGGGTGTAGGCTGTGATAGTTTTCTCCAAATCCATTTCACTTTTTATAGAAAGATTAACGTCAGCATTCACTGATTCCACTATTTTCAATGTATCAACACCATTAGTTTTTGTAGAATATTCTGAACTTGAGCTAAGGTTGTTTGCCTAACTAAATAATGTCTATGTTTAAAGAACTTTAAAATTGTATTGTTGGAACACAATGACAACATTTCAACATTGCTAAATCAACTCTTCCGCATGGAGGGAAATATTTCACGTGACTTGCATTTTTTTTTTTCAACCAGAGTGCTCTGCAAAATTCCAGAACCAGTAACACAGAGTGTTACTGTGCAGTTTCAAAATGAAATATGTAATGCTTATTTTGTAGTTACAAAGACGTTTCAGATTTAAGAGTTAAGCAGTAAAATTATTTGTTTCACTAAATGAGTGAAGTGTGTTGACAGGACTTATTAAAAAATAATTGATGCCACCTTTATCATGTATATATATATAAAAAAAAAAATATATAAAAAAATCTTGGGTCTGTGATAGCTCCCCCAGTTTAGAAACATAATTGCTAAATATTTAGCACTCAACATGTTAAACAAACGTATCTCTCATTACACATTTGAGACAGAACGACAATCCAATGAATGATTCCAAAACTCCGACAAAATTAAAAGAATTCAAGCAAACTCTGTTAACTTTAAAATTTATGGCTACAGTTTTCTAGTACATGAAAGTGTCCTAGCAGTTAAAATTTTGTCTCAGAGCAACAATATCTGTGCAACTATGATAAAGAATTTTTTGGTACCGGTATGTAAAAATCTGTTGTGGATATGTTAAATGGACAAGTGGTAAACTTCTATTGTTTAACATTGGACACTTGTACACCTTTAGAGCCGAAGCTGTTCAAAACAAAATTTCAACCATATTAATGTTCAATGTCTAACACTCACACTCATGCTTTTTATAGTTAATTCAAGTCAGGTCATTATCCAGTTAAGATGCATGTAACAACTCATTTTTACAATTCACTCTCTGAGTCCTAATCTTATTGTTTCTTCATGTGTTTTTTCACATTTTTGTGCTCCGATTCCATGTGGTGGATGTCTATTAAGATCAGATACTTTGCATTTAATAATAAGGTTAATATTATATTTTGATTTTAATAATCATGACAATAATTTCTATAGTCAATTCATTCATTATATTCAGTTGATTATTAGTTAATCTATGGTTGTCCGGCAATCATTTCTATATTTCCTCGGTCTTTCCAGAAGTAATGAATTCTCTACTACCTTAGGACCCCCTAAAAGTTGTGTACTTAAAATCTATAATGAAGAGATCACAAACGTCTTAACAAGTGCTTTATACCTACATGGAGATTACTTAACAAAATTAAGAAATATAGGTCCATGTTAATATAGGAACATGGGTATATATATATGTTTGTATTCCCAGTTGAAATTTTATATTCATAAAGTTCTCTGTAAACCGAAATAAAATGGTTTTTATTTAAAAATGACATCCATGGTTATAGTAAAATTAAATCCATATTTGAATATAAATTGGGTAATAAAATTAGACACATGTCTAAAAATTTGAATTTTTCTGATTTTAGTATTATTTGCTTTTTATAAATTTGTTTTAGATAGCTGATGGTTTATCCTGGTTCTGCCATCATGATTTGTTGTCTACAACAATACTCTCGACACAGAATTATGTCCTTTATCCTTACATACCTTATTCATTTGTCATGTGGCATTTCTTGTTTGCTAATCTGTCATGGCCTAAGTTAACTTATCCAAGTACAGGATATGAGGTGAGCTAGTTTAAGTTTATATTGTAATCTTAATATTTTTTGGTAAAATATAATTTAAAGAAGAATTTTGTAAAATTAATATTTTGCGTTTCTGATTTTGTTTATCAAAAATTAGTTAAGAGTTATGGAATAAATAGTAACACTCCTTAATTTAAAACTTCATAATATGTATATTTTAAATATATTATTAGCTTATGTTCCTATTTTATTTACAATTATATTGAAAAATATTTATATTGCTTTTACTATTTGATTTTTAACGATGTTTATTAAGCTAAAAGTTTACTTTAAGCAACAGGGTTTCTTTAAAATACCATATCATCAGCTGTTTTGAATTATTAACATTGCTGATTAGTTCTAATCTATACAAACATTTTGTGTTAACATTTTTGTTAAAAAAGAAAGGATTTGAAATTTAATTTAAAATGACAGATTCTTATAGTAATGAGTAATAACATACCATTAACATCAACTACAATAAATGATAAAGCAAAATTAGCAGTGGAAAATCTTTTACCTAATAAATCCAAACATATATTATAAAACATACAATGATTTTTATGGATTTGAGAGAAAAATAATAGTCATTCATTTTGAAAATATGCTAATATTTTGTGAATTAATATTTCATCAATATAATTATTTTACTTTTTGAGTATTGATGTATGTATTCCACAAAAGAAGTTTCAATTGTGTCACCGAAGTAAAATAATCTCCAACTTTTGAAATACTGTATAATAATATTTTCTAAAATGTAGATTAATTAATGTATGAAACGAATGTATTCAGCCTTTAAAGCACTTCTGAGAAGTTTAAGACACTCACTTTGATCATGTCATAATTTCTCTCTCATACCTTAAAGACAATCATCTATTATTTATAATGATCATTTTTCATTCCGTTTAAAAGATTTACAGTGTTTATTTGTGGCTTAATTTTATTATATATATTTCAAACCAATTGTTATTCAAAATTGTTGAACTTTATATATTAATTTTACTTTAAAAAAAAATATACATAATGTAGGGGAATAATATGAAAGCAAAATATTTAATATTCACAAATTTTTATGGATTTCACAGTTTTGAAAGTCCCATATTCTAAGAAAGTGGTTTTTATGATGATGTCGTTTTGTATCATATATACAAATTTATTAGACTGATATTGTTCATGTTATAGGATATAACATTTAAGATGTTATATATTTAATTTAGTTAATATAATTTAATGTTGCCACACGTTGTGCGACCAAATATAACATAAGCAACTTCTTGCTTTGCTAATTATTTTTAATTTACCTTTAAATATATAAGCCACACGTTGGAGTGCCAAATATAACAATAAAGTATTACAATTATTTATTTACTGCTCTACTTCTACTAAAGGAACTATCTATAATTATTAAACTCATAGACAACAACGATTATTTGGATAAACAAACTCTTTCTTTTAATTTTTAAAAGAATAAAATTACTACAGCAATAAACATATACATGAAATCAATACTTACTTATCTAAAAAACATTTACTCCTCATTCATTCCTTAATTTACTTTATTTATAATAGACATTTTTTTTTTAATTACAAAATTTACTTTATTTTAACACTTGTTAAAATCTGTATCTTCAAATTATTAGTTCTTTTTAATTTATTATATTTCTTTACAAATTTTATTTATTACTTTAATTTATTATTAACATTTATCATCTTTTTTATTAATCTCAGCTAGCTCAGTTTTTTTTACAATTAATTTAAAGCAACAAAATCTCTTTATCTCGGGTCTTGGGTTTTTTGAATGGCTCAATTGAAAGTGAAATCAAATCTAAGTGAATTTAATAATTAACAATTTGTTTTGTACTTATCAATTTTGCTGGTCCTTCTGATCGGTCGGTTAGCACTATACATTACACATAACTTTAATTTACTTTTTTTTTTTATTAAACAAAAAAACAAAACACCACACTGCTTAAACACTTTCTTCGTTGGTAATTAACGCTGTCTCTCCTTCCCTGAAGTCGTTCCAAAATAGGTCTCTCCTTCCCTGAAGTCGTGCCAAAATTACAGCGCCTTTTCTATGATGACTTGTCTCCTTTGCCTCTGGTGAATTTAAACTCCTTTTCCTGATCTGCCTTTTTATTAAGAAACTCCACAAACTCCAAATCTAACTTCCTATTCTAATTTAAAACTTCCTTTACTTTGATTCTACTTTAATTTAAACTTATCAAAACTTTTCAATATAAAGAGACTTCTAGTCCCTTATTTCGCTGTTAAAAAATAATTCTTTGGTACACAGCGCAGTCTAGCTGTGTACACGACCTTACGTCTCGGCGACCCTTGTAAGACTCTCTCCTGAAAACTATTTTTTAATACTCCTTCTCTAAAACACTGGTTTTCGCGCCCTGTTCGCTGATTTGTGGATTTTTACCAACTTTCTCTACATATGAACTTTCGCGATTCCTACTGGTTGTTTTTGAATTTTGCCGTTGTGTTTTTTAAGTTTGAAGCGTCTCCGATTGGCCGACCTACTTTCTCCTTGCGTTTTTGTGTTTTTCTAAAATACCGTTATGATGCTGCTTTCCCTTGATTTCTCTTTTTTTTTAGTAAAAACTCTGCTACCCCAAGAATTCCGTTATTGTACACACGTGTTGGTTTCAAGGTTCTTGAAATCCTAGTGCTATTGTAACCTAACACGTACATTTTTTAATTGCAGGCGGCATCTGCCGTCTCTCCTCATTTGTTTAACATTGTTCTATATTTATTATTTTATTCAAGTTATTTTAATTTATTTATTTTTAGATTTCATGATTGATGTTTTTTATTTAATTTAATTGGGATCATGATATCGTTACAAGGAATTTCTGTAATATCTCAAAAATATTTTTTTATTCTGAGATTTGTTATATACAGTAATTACAATTTTGGAGCATATGTGCATGAGCCAAAACTAAAAATTTCAATTTTCTAAAACTCTAATAAAAATTTTGCTAATCCCATTAGGATTCAAGCAAAATGTATTGGTATTACAATATCTCTTCAAAATTACTGGTTTAGGACTTATATATCAAGAAGTTTAAAATCACTTTGCTCCATTTTCATAGAACAATAATTACTGTATATCAAAATCAGTTTAAAATACTTTGATCACATCTTAGTGAAATTTGTATTGTAGGAACATTTTAAAATAGTCTAACCCCTTCTAGTTATTTTTTTCTCACATGCTAGCGATAATTGTATTTAAAAGTGATTTGGCATATTGGTTTAGTTTGTAACTTTTATATTTTAACAAAATTTTATTGTTATCTCTAAGGATTATTTTGTGATATTTGACCTGCTAAGACAGTGCCTGTGCTTAAATGTTACTTTTTGTTTTACTTACTTTGTCATTGAAATACGTTTGATTAAGTAAACGTAATTTTTGTGAGAACTTGTGTTTGAGTTTTATTCTATCTAATAATAATGAGTTTTATTCTATCTAATAATAATAATAATAAATATTGAACACAATATTAAATTAATAATTTTGTAATTGTGGATTTATGGATTTATTTCAAATTCAATATTATTTGGATATGTTGATTCTATAAATTCTACGATAATTTTTTTTACCAACACGAAATAAATAAAACTGTGGCCCAGCCAAGGAGCCCGCCATGTATAATATATAATTAATAATTGATATTTATTGAAAAGGGATCTTAAATTGTAATTTTTATAAAATAATAGATGGTTACTGAGTTAGCGAGATCACTAATAAGGGGGGGGGAGAAAACAGACACGGAGTGGTTTGGAGTCACTCCGCCTCAAGTCCGCTTTGAGTACGGTCGGCGAGCATTCTGCTTCGCGAGGTCGATCCACTTTCGGCATATAAAAATGATAAATTAACCGTCATGTCTTTTTCGGCTGGGGGAATTGGAAACTGTAAAAATTTGTGCACTAATACCATTTTAAAACTATAAATTTAACACTTAAACTTAAATTTTGTATAGAATTTTATTTTAAATAAACAGTTTATTTAATCTTGCGTTGCATTGATTAATTTATCGCCTGAGACAGCGTCCTCATCACCATCCTGACAGATTTCAGCCAATGTGGATGCAAGTCTCCAGCCAGCAGAGAACTTCTGATTTTTCAGCAAGGGGTTTGTCTGCCGCCAAAAAGCTGGTGACCGCACAAAACTAAATTAACATTTATTTCATACATTTTTCTCGGCAATTTCATTTAGGTTAAATTTATTTAATGCATATATATCAAGGCGGGCTAATTAAAAAACAAAATAGAGTGTTTTAGAATATATATATATATATACCCACGAAGGCCTGATAAATAATAATAATAATAACTAAAATTCCTCACCAAACCATATATCATGTTAAAACAATACACGAAATCCAGATAAACAAAACATACATAAATATTTATATAAAATTAAAACAACAATTTTTTTTTTTTAGTATCAACCACAATGTTTTAATAGAAACTTGCCGACCATGGTTTCGCTAGTTAAAGCATTGTCAAGGACTTATACAAGAATGAAACAATAAGGTTCAGTACACAATATATACACATTATAACAATAGCTGGGTTTTCCCTTATAACCTAGATGAGAAAGGTAGAGGAAGGGTGTGGAGAGGAGGGTCAATGACTTGACTTGGTTAATGGTTTCAAAAGTGGGGAATTACTTAAATCTAATTGTTCATTTAAAACTAACACATTTTTATTTTTAACTAATCTATTAATTTCTAAATTTTCCAGAAGGTTTAATTTTTTAGATTTATTGACTATGTGTAAAATATCAAAATTTATATTACCATGAAAATCTGAAACATTGTGTGTTTTTAAATGATTAGAAAAACTAGAGTCCTCATGTCCTAACCTCCAACTCCTGTCATGCTCACTTAATCTAGTTTTAAAATTTCTACCAGTTTGCCCTATATAAGTAGCGTTACAAATTTTACAAGATAATTGATAGACCCCACATTTACTCATTTTTGGTATTTTATCTTTACTGTTAATTAACAATTTACCCAAATTATTGTCTACATAAAATGCTGGTTTGCAACTTTTTTTATTTTCCAATAGTTTACCCAATTT
Source organism: Aphrophora alni (assembly GCA_963513935.1). Classification (NCBI taxonomy): domain Eukaryota; kingdom Metazoa; phylum Arthropoda; class Insecta; order Hemiptera; family Aphrophoridae; genus Aphrophora; species Aphrophora alni. The sequence goes on along the minus strand of OY740767.1, from coordinate 30,799,391 downwards.
ATAACTAATTTGACCAACATAACCTACTTTCCGCCATTTCGTGGATTTGTTATCACACTCACTGGGGAAAATATGTTTTTTGGCAATATTTTTCAACTTTTTATTTAACATTTTATCAATTATCTTGTAATCATACCCATTATTATTAGCTATTTCTTTTATACAATTTAATTCCTTAAAATAATCCTCCTTTGACATGGGAATATTAATTAAACGATGCAACATACTATGGAAAGCTGCTAGCTTATGGTTAACTGGATGTTGAGAATTGGCGTGAATCACGTTGTCTGTAAAAGTAGGCTTTCTATAGATACTAAAAGTATGTTTACCATTTTCAATTTTGATATTAAGGTCTAAATAACTAATTATGTTTTGCTGACTTATATCCATAGTAAATTGTATCGCCTTATTAATAGAATTTAAATAATTAAAAAACAATTGAAGTTGGCGTTCTGAACCATCAAACAAACATATCACATCATCTACATATCTGTACCAATAAATAATTTTTTTGTTTTTACTTTTAAACAGATTATCTTCAAAAGCGGTCATAAATATCTCTGCTAATAATGGAGATAGAGGTGACCCCATAGCCAAACCCTCTATTTGTGCATAAAATTTTCCTTGAAATTGAAAATAATTTTGTTTCACACATACATCAATAACATCCATTAACTCTATAATGGTAACAGGATCAACTTTAGAGTTATACAATAATAATTCCACCTTTTCCAAACATTCTTTGACTGGAATGCTGGTAAATAAACTCTTCACATCAAAAGTCACAATTTTGGTGTTAGGGGGTACCTATTTGTACATCTTAAATTTTATTAACTAGCTCTAATGTATTAATAATTCCATGTTTCGACTTAAACTTAGATGTAGTTTTTAAGAAATCATTACAAAATTTTGCTAAATTATATGAGGGAGATTGAACAAAAGAGACTACTGGTCTTATGGGAATGTTATGTTTATGTAATTTAGGTAAACCATAGAGTCTAGGTGCTAACGGATTCATAATGGGTAAAATATATTGGTGAGAATTATTAAATATACAACTGTTACATTGTTACATAAACAACCTTATTGTTTCATTCTTGTATAAGTCCTTGACAATGCTTTAACTAGCGAAACCATGGTCGGCAAGTTTCTATTAAAACATTGTGGTTGATACTAAAAAAATTGTTGTTTTAATTTTATTTAAAATGGAATACCACCAAGTACCTACGGTCTCTAGCATAAATAGTTTATAAATATTTATTGTAATTATATACGTAATTACTATACAGCAACGATATTAATTTAAAAAAACTAATAATTAAACTCAGTGATTACCTTATCTCTTATTTGTTTACCCTCCCAAATGTAATATAGGCTAATATTACATCCAACCTATACCAGTTTTTTCCGTTTAAATACTCTATTACTTCTCGCCATGACAACAAAACATTACCCAGCCACCTACGCCTAATGCTTGCAAGGATAGCATAATTTCCTATAAAATGCTGTACATTTTCATCTTCTCCCGAGTTAACACAATAAACACGTAAAGCCGTTCTTTAGGGTCTAAAATTTAACACTAGCTGAGCAGCTCTAGCTTTCATAATTGTACTTATAAATCCTCGACTATGATTGTCATCTATATATGATTTATCTGTTAAATTATATGACAGATCTTTATACAGTATTTTAAACTCCGCCATGTTTGCTCTTTCGATCCACTTTAGGTGCTCTTCTTCCCTAATATTCGCGGAAATCATTTCCAGCTTCACACGCCATGTGCCTCTTTCCCTGTTATCATGCTGAAATTCATAATTAATTTGCTCCTCTAATTTTTTCAAACACAGAACCACCCAGCCTGTCCTTTATTGCTTGTAATGCTAAACGTTTCATCAGACTACCATCTGGCAATTCAACAATTTTTAATATATACTTAAAATGTTGTAACGAAATAGAGGACTCCCAAAAGGTCAGTGCTCGGCAGGCCATAAATTGTGAAGAGTTGAAAGGGTTGACAGCTAGAAAAACGGTCCTAACGTCAGTCACGGATCCCAAGGAGTCAAAGCATTCAAAAGTTTCAACCGAAATTATTTGAAAAGGACCAATGAAAGGAATTGCATCATTCTAAAGTAACGTAAAAGGTTTTAAATAAGCCAATGAAGGCAGAGGATCGGAATAAAACAGTTTGAAAATAAAAATTATAAATAAGGGTAGAAGAGAAGCCCAAGAGATCTTTTTGGTTGTTAACTTATTGAAGAAGGGTGTTCCGGAGAAAGTGTTTCTATTAGTAGCAAAAAGAAAAATTGTTGTGAAAGATTTAGCCGAAATCAACTGTCGAAATTAAATAGTAACTGCTTCGATTTGTACAAGTATTTAATAATAATCTTCGAAGTATAGTTTAAAGTAAATCGTCGTTTATAAGTTAAAAAGAGTCATCATCATAAAAGTGTGTGAGTAATAGCATTGTTCTACAAGTGTTTGAACAGGAATAATCATCGAATAAATTAAAAAGTAATCGTCGTCATAAAAGTGTGTGAAAATAAAAGTGTATGAAGAAAAGAAGAGTCGTCGAAAAGATTAAGGCAAATCAATCCATCTACTGGCAGTCTACACGGGAACCACGGTCAAGGAACCAGGAACATTGGAGCTGTAATAGAACTTCAGAGTCCATAAGTACAAATTAATGGACAATTTCAATTAAACAAACTACCACCAAATTCTATTTTATATTAAGTAAATTATAGTCACCAAAGAACCTAACGAACCTGTAAAGAGAAAGTAAATTAAATTAATAAATAAGAAATTTCAGTTAGCCGGATCATTTTATCAAAATAATTAAAAGTAAAAAAAAAATTAAAAGTAAAAAAAAATTCTGATGCACTCTTAGTTTCTATATTTTAGATTAAGACAGTGTAGAATAAGTAACTTGCATTTAACTATGTACTTAGAATAAGTAGTAGATTAAGATGTTATGTATAATTTTATTAAGTGATATCAAATTTGAACGATAATTGTTTTTTTTATTGTAAATGATTTTAAACTTTAATTTTACAATTAAAGAAAGAGTTAAAACCTACATGTTTCGAAGTTATTTATTTGGTTAACATTGGCATGAAGAACGTGCGTATAAATAAAATAATAAAGTAAGATTTGTTATAATGTAGATTTCAAAAAATGCAGCAGAGATCAAAACCCGTTTCCAAGAAAGGAAATTTTAACCACCTACAAAATAATGAGATATCGACCCACTCCTTTACCATTTAAAGTTTTAGAGGTTGATTTCTTTTGGGCAGTATATAAGATCTGCTTGTATAATGGGCTGCATAGGTACCATGATGGGTCACCAAATTGTTATGACTGGTGGGTTCATAGTTTATATTTTCAATGGATGTTATAACTCTTACATGTTAAATAAAGAGTAATAATTTAACATTTTAAAATTATTAATGATGTAAAAATATTTTATAAGATTCAGAATAAAAACTACACAATTGTAATCCAAGTAAATAATTTAAAATCTCGTTTTCGTCTTCTTAGATATTCTTTCTTATAATCTTAAAGACATATTTTTTTTCTCCAAAAAATGTCATTTTAATTTCTTGAGTAGACGGGTGATTGTGGTGTTGCCATTAATTATTACTTGACCAGACGCTGTCAGTTTTTTTTCACCATTTTGTATGACCTTCTTCAAACATCATATCATTAATGCAGACTTCATTTCAAGCTTAGTACTCTTCAATAGAAATCTTTATTGCTGTATTAATATTAAATATAAATAAATACCTCTTTTACTGTAAAAACAATAAATATTCTTTGTATTTCCTATTTTCAATTTATCTTCATCATTCATACATGATGGGTTAATTTAGATTTTTTAGATTCCTTTGATAAAATATTCAGACCTTGTTATTACTTAAAACTTTAAACTCTTCATAGCATACTAGATAATCAAAGTTTACTAAAATATAAGATTTTAGGATAGACTAGAACAAATCTTTATTTATGAGTTGAGGTGAGGTTTTATCTTCCCCTTTATCTCAACAACAACTATAATAACATATTGCTCGCTATAAAAGGGTGAGAGCATCGAAATGTGGTAATTTTGCTGTTATTTCCAAAATATGCTCAAAATTTAACTTCTATTCATCGGTTTTGACACCTCAAGAGGAGTGCCCAGATCAGCAAACCCCCCCCCCCAGGGATAGCGTTTTCCTAGACAATTCAAAATTGTTACAAGATTAATTTGCATATTACTATTTCATAAATCACATTTTTTTAAAGTTGTAAATGTGCCCCTTAAATTTATTTTATTATAAGTAGATCATTTGTTTCTTAAAATTTATCTGGTTGTTTAATCTTTTGAATGATTCTTCCCAAAGTCAAGACAGCATAATTGCTTTTCTATTTATTGCACCTGGAAACAATAGATCACTCCCTTTTTAATAAAATTCTTAGACATGTGTTCTACAGAATAATTGAATATACATTTGGTTGGCCCTTAGAAGTAGCGATTTATTCAGTTTTATGATATAGTTATTTAACCCTCTAAATGAATTTTCCCAAAGTTAATTGGTTTTCTGCATCTAAAAACAGTAGATTGACACTATTTCAACAAAATCTTTCGATGTTTTCAAAATAAAATTTAGAATCATACAATAATTACTTGTATTTAGTATTAGATATTATTAACATAAATTAATTATTTGGATAAAATTGGGTGGAGGTACCGTTAATTATGGATTAGCTCACCGTAACTTGAGCTAGGTACCTCCAAGGTGCACAGGTTCGATTCCAGTTGATGGTGTTAGATATTTATGGTGATTTAGCTACCATTGGCCTCCCCCTCCCCCTCCTTATCCGGTATTTCCACGACTAACTTGATAACAAATGGAGTTGTTGAATAACGAGCAGTGAAGGAAGACGCAGTCTGTCACAACGCTCTACCACCAATCGTCGCTTGTTTATTAGTAGTGCCGTAATATTAGTAGTATCTTGCTAAACCCACAGGAATAGGGCCGGTACGGTCCTAGGGTTTATATCTGGGTGCATCGGGTTTTTGAAACCATATTAGTATTAGTTGAACTAACACACAGCCATGTTGGGCCTTTCGTGTTAGTCCAACATCTTGTGCCAATACAGTGTAGTTTATATTAATATTTAGTTTTAGTCTAAATTGGTGATGTTTTAAGTAATGTAGTTTTAGATTTAGATCTTGTCAAAAATGGCTAGCCCAGATTGAGATTCGCCCAGTGTACATTTATTAATTTACCACGCGATATGATGACCCAGGCCCGTAGAAGAAACCCTACAGAATGGTAGCAGAGCTTGATTACGATCCACAGACCTCTGGGTTATGGGCCCAGCACGCTTTCAATCGGAACCACGCTCTGCTACCATTCTGTGGGCCTGGGTCATCATATCCCGTAGTAAATTAATAAATGTACACTGGACGAATCTCAGTCTAGGCTATCCATTTTTGACGAGATCTAAATCTAAAACTACATTACTATATAAGGCACTATAAAAATATGATATAAGTTCATCCTAAAAATAATTGAAAATGGGTGTTGTAAATTCTCAAACAAAACAAAACCTATTTGACAATTTATAACAGCTTTTTCAAATTATTTTTGTTGTGAAACATGTTATTTACCCATAATAGGCATCTTACTTAAATGATATATGTATTACAAAATAAGTGTTTCCAAAGGAAATTAATAATTTTCTGCAAATCTGCAGGTAATACTCTTAAATTTGACACCTTAATCATATCATTTAAATCGGCCCTATGGTAAAGAAACATACAACTGGTGCAGAAATTCCTTATCAAATATAATATAAGATATTGTTGTGTTTATTTGCATATGTATAAATCAGGAAGTTTGTTCACTGTTTAATTTTGAACAATCTGTTGAAACAGAGATTTTCTAAATCAACAGCATTGAAATTTTAAACCCTTTTTTAAATATGACAAGTGTAATTTGCATTCTATTAGTCTGTTAGAAGGAATTTTACTTTGTGGTTATAAACCCACACTGCCACCTTTAATTCAAAAGTCTGTCATGAAAGTTCCAATAAGAAAATCAAAAAAAGTATTCATTGGTGAAACTATTTAATCAATTCAATTATTTAATTATTTGGCAACTGTTTATTCGATTCTATTATTTTGCGGTTTAAGAATTCAATTTTTATAAATTGAAATCATCAGTAGCCTATTTTATCCATCATTCTCAATCAGTTGAAATGAGAATAGAAAAGTTGCATAAAACTTTTTGTTTAATAATTCTTATTATGTTAATCATTTTTCAAAATATACTTTAATACTTGCAAGAATTTCAAAATTTTAAGATCAACACACATAAAAAATGTATTTAGTTGGTTATAGGAAATAGGAAACGATTCTTGCAAGTATGTCCGTCACATCCAAGTAGAATAGTGATGGCCATAAATTGATTGATTTCTGTCCCACACATGAAATTTATTATTATTATTATATGATTTTGTGTGTGTGTATATAGTTTATTTTTTGACTTTTTTACTTCTTCAGTTTTATTTTTTATTTCAATGTTTGTTAAGGCTGTTCATTTCTAATTTATTCTTTTTTTTTTTTTATTTATTTGTTTTCACTTTCTCACATATGTGTAGTATAGAGAAAGTTATGTGATACATCGAAAAATCTATGTTGATTTTTGTGTGAATGTATCTGTTTTAAGGTTTCCTGAGACAAATAAAAAGTTTTTTTGGAATGATGTGTGTCGTATAAGTGTTGACAAATTTTAATCAAATTTGGTTTATGGTTATATTTTGGTCATATTTCAGGATATATGTATATTTTGTTTCATATTTGGAGGTAATTTTAATTTCTCAAAATTTGGGGATAGTCGCCGTAAAAAAATGTAAAATTATGATTTTCTTCAACAACAATTTTGATCTAATTTTGCTTTTATAGCCAAACAAATAAATTATATTTGTTGCCATCTCTTCAAAATACTATACTTCAGATATACTATACTATTGTACTATAGTATATACTATACTATTAAACTCTATTGTATAGTTATAGTAAGTATTCCATTTTCAAAACACTTAATAGTTCTATACAGAATGGAGTATATCCAAAATTCCACTCATTTTAATAACAACTACTATAATTAAAAATTTGATTTTAATCAAATATGATCTTCGCTGGGGATTATTTACGGTATGAGAAAAAGCAAGTTAGGCTCTTATTTTTTTCATGTTTTTATTGATAACTACTAAACTGATATTTTTGTTGACAAATGATTTTGAATAATTTTGATTTGGTTTGAGAATGAGTGGATTCGAAAGTTTGTATAATGTATTTACACATTTTATTTTTTATTTGCTTTCTTCAGTACTTCCGTATATTTTTTAGATATTGCTGAACACCATTCATGTTCACACACACAGGTTAAATGCCTAAGTGAGTATTCTAAAGTTGTATATTTTGTTTCTTTGTATTATAATTAATGTACTGGAATAAAAAATAATAAATAAATGCTTATTTTACTTTGTATAGCTTTTATTGCATATCCTACTTAATCTCAATGACCTAGATTAAAATTTCGACTATTTTATAAGTTTTCCGATTACAAATAACACTACATTTCATTTCTAATATAAAGTATAAAAGAGAGTAGTTAAAGTCTTGGTATGATTGTTTCTAGTGTTGTTGCTAATGACCCACTAAATTATTCATTCTATCTTGTTGTTATGTCAAAGACTAGACAATTGAGAAAACTCATTAAGCGCTACTTATTCACTCTTTTCATCATTTCCGTCCTTACATCCTTAGAAATGTAATTCATGTCACACTTGTTTCAAGGATGATCATAACAATAATAATGAGCTCTTTTGTGCTTCTTATTTTTATTCAAAATATTAAAAAGTTATAAATTATTCTATATAATATTTACAACGTATTTATTTTTCAGATGTCTGTACGTAGTCAACGATACACACAGTTACTAGATGAAGTGATGCAAAGTATGCAGCCTTATGTACGAGCATATACTCATAAGGATCAATTACTTTTAGATATTGGACCGTTGCTGTTAGAGATTATTATACCTAATTTAAGACCTGTAGGTATTTTATTTTATGTTATACTTTTATTTATATAGAAATAAATTCTAAATTATGGTTTACTTGTTAAGAGGAGAATGTTGTGGTGAGAGTAAAAAAATATAATTTGCACCAACCTAAAAGTTTGGCAACTTACACAAAAGGTGCAGTTATGTTACCTCTAACAGTTATTTACTATTATTTTTTCTAACTTTTATCTACTTTTCTTCTTTTGCCAAAAAAAGAATGTTATTTTCCCTTTTTAAAGTGGTTGTTACTGCCAAGAACAAAACCTTGCTTGGGAAAAAAAAACCTGGGTCATTAATCTTCACATTTGAATGAAATCTGTTGAATCAATTTTGAGGAGTTATATATTTTAGCAACACCGTGGCAGATTATTTGGTTTTTTATTAATAACATTTGAACCATAATTTTTGGAGATGAAGACCAATACTTTTTATTAGATCCTTAGAGGCTAATTTAAAAAAATAAAAATAAAATCATTATAACTGATTTAAAAAAATTAATATATTTTTTTTCTTGTATGGCAGATACCACCAAATTTTGAGTTATCAAAAAAGGAAAAAAAGTTCTGTGAAATGCCCAAAATTCCAAAATATTCCCACATACCAAATTTAATTCAAATCAGTTAATGTATTTGGACTATGGAACATTGCACGCATGATATACAATAGATAGATATCATTCCAAGAACCATTTTTTGGACTTATATAGGACCTCAAAACAGATATACCCGCAAAAAGTCTACATAGAAATTACGACCCATCACAACTTTCTCCGTATGTGAGAATTAAATGTTTTAAAAATATATATAGTTTTTTAATACAATAAACTTCCTCTTAACCAGCATGTTCGGGACTTGAGGCATGCCAGATTACAAAATATTCCGTATTACAGGATGAATATCAGGAAAAAACATGAATTAAACAAAATAATGACAGTAAAACATGTTTTTTTATTATTTAAAAGATTAAGTAGAATAAAAAATTACATAATGTAAAATAACTGACTATGAAACAAAAAAGTGCACTGTAGGCTTACAAAAAATTTAATTTGAAGTTGAGCAAGACGATTGATGGGATCTAAGTAAGAGTCACATGTTTTCTTTTTGAAGATACAACATTAACTTTAGGTCCCATGTCACTATAAAATCACTCAAGACAAAATCAAGCTCTACAGAACACTAATTAAAATGGCGGAAACTGAATGTGAAATATAAACAAAACCACAGTGACGTCTAGGGAACAGGTGGCTCCCGAACATATACGATGTCAGAACACAACCGAAGACGGCAGAAAATGACCGTCTTTTTATAGATTATACTGTATTCGACAACTGGGCTCCCCTTCAACATGTTGATACGTTTAGTCCGGCACAACGTTTTCCATTGTACCTTCCGATTGAAAACAAACTTGAACAAAATCATGATTGATCTTTTGCGATCAATGTAAATTTTTTTTTTTTGAAAGTCATCTTTGGAGATCTACTGTAATTTTCTTAAAGTTTTTATTAAATGGTAAAGTTTTGTCTATGCCACTGATTTATACACAATAATAATAATAATAATAAATTATTATTAATTATTAATTATAATAAAGTAGTATACAATCATTTTAATTATTTATTTATTTTATTAAAGTAGCATGATTTACATAGTTGTATAGTTGTAATTTTTTGTTTTTAATTCTATTATTTATTCATTTTTCCGTGGTTGCATTATCTATATAATAGTTATTAATAAAAGCTTTTTCCATTTCAGGTAAGCTTGCAGTTGTACAGCCAAAAAGAAAAAGAGGAATTACATCATGTCTTAAGTGTAATGATAGACTATAACCTTACCTACACTCAGGAAAGAACACAGGACGCAAGCTACATTTTTAATTTGGATCCGTAAGTAATAATTAAGTGAGCTTTTTTCTTTTTTTTGCAGTTGAATTGACAGATTACTAGATTACTAGAGATGTGTGGAATTAGATTTTTAATTCTTAATAGCAAACCTCACATTTTAAATCTGAACTAAACTGGAACCAAATTTACAAAATCAAACTACAAAGGAGAAACCAACTCAAACCCTTTATAAAATGTTTAAACTAACCGAAAAAAAGTATGAAAACTATAATAAAAAAAATATCCGATCTGAATTTACCCTTGGAAACAAATAGAGCATGAGATGTGATGAGTAATTTCATGCACTTGCAAAAATTTTCCCCGCCTGCAGAGAGCGGTATGTACTCATTGTCTCTTAAATTTTCATCTTTCACTAAGTGACAGAACAACTTGGATCAGCAATATTGTATCAAAATTTTCATTAATCTTGGCGATACCCGAGTAGAAATCATTTGGAATTTCAGCAAGCATTTGGCGAAAATGGGCATCACATACATTAAAAAGGTATACTACCATTTCAAAAGTGGGCACATAGTACTGAAATTATCTCTAAAGGAGGTATGTCACTGAAGTTCTCGTATTCTGGTAGCCTAAACAAACCGAAATGATTAGCTCATTAATCAAGTGCAGAATTTAATCTTGTAAGACCCTTTTGTACTGTCTTAGAACTTGGGAGCAGGGTGAGAATATAATAAGTTATGGTACTGTGTGTTTCATAAAAGATGCAACCCAGTTGGTAATTTAGTGACATTATTTACAAAGAAATAAATGCTTACTAGTGTATGACAAGGTCATCATTGAGTACCTTGTTATCACCATCCAAAAATTATATCTTGGAATGAACAGTCTTATACATAGGAGTTGCTTCCTTATTGAGACTAGTGAATGACAAGGTCATTTCAACGGTTAGGGACTATCATCCTTGAGTACATTGTTGCCACCATATACAAATTATAGCGTGAAATGAACAGTCTTACATAAAGGGGTTTTTTCCTTATTGAAACTCGAAATTTGTGCTGAAGCTGCTAATGATGAAGAAGAAGTAATTCAATCTTAAAATCTTGCAGTACATGTTGAACTTCATAAACAGTGACTCTGATTTTTTTAACACCGTGATTATATGTTACAAGTCATAAATTTGTGAATATGACGCAGAAACCATGATGCAGTTATTACAGTGGCCAAAACTCCATCAAAATGATATTAATCATTTCTTTTTACTCATACTGGATGTTGGATCAAATGTAAGCACTATAAGATTAAAATGAAACCCAAGAGTATTTTCTGGAAGTCCTGTCATCTCACGATGTTATGTGGTACAAAAAAGTGGACCTGTTGGCAGCAAGAACTTAGCATCTGGATCGTGACAACACACTCATTATTCTTATTTGTTTCAGATTCTTTGTTAAATTGCACTTTATTTGTACATGAGACTTTCTTCGTCTTCTTCTTCAATTGGGGAGGGGGCTACCCTTTAACATGTCAGCCAGAAGGGCTTATTGTGTTCCCAAATAGATGGTTTTATACCCCTAGACACCCCCAAGAAGACCCATAAGCTCCATGAACTTCAGAATTTTCTTGACGGTTGTGTTAAGAGATTGTATTATGTCCCTTTGTTAAAGCTCCAATGGTTTCAGTCCTTTCCCTATCGAGACGTTTGTATTTGAAGGTCTCTTGCATGCCACATTTCCTGTAGCTCCCCAATGGATTTAGTCATTCTATATAAGTGTTTCCTCAGGTGGCACTGCTCTTTAACAAACCCAACCACATTTGTTATATTACTTCTCCCTAATGAGAGAAGGTCAGATGCAATTTGCTCAGAAGAGCCATGAAGTCAGAGTTTACTCACCATTAAACCTAAGATACTTTTCCACCATCTTTTACTCTTTTTGAGTCCATGTATTGATATGACTTACACAGCCACTAGCTATCCTCTTGGATATACTATACAACTGCTCAAGTCCTATCAGTTTTGATGCTGATGCTTTGTTAGCTAACACATTGATTTCCATTAATCTAAACTTGTTCAGGAACTCTGCAAAGTGTTACATCCCAGCCATGATATGGTTCTTAAACAATTCCAGATTAACTTTTACCTAAATAATTCATTAGAATTGAGGGCTTTCAATACCCGCTATCTTAGGCTCTTTACTCTTCCGAAGCGATCATTATGATTTTTAGCTGTTCTCTAAGATGAAAATTAGAGTCCCTCTGAAAAGGAACCCATTATTACTAAAATGTTCATGTTGAGTTTTCACATGAATAAATGTAGTATTTCAGACACTTTTATTATGTTTATAATCAAACTATTTTAAGGCCCCTATTCAACATTTTATTAGAAAGTCTATTCAGTATTTCATTTGGAGGCGGAAGCCAAAAGACTTACCATACCACCAGGAAAGACATGACACTTGATTTGCATATATATTTAATCGGTTGTTCACATAAAACCGTACATTTTCAATCGGCCAGTTTAGTACATTCTGATAATGTCCTTATTCCATGTAGACATTAAAATTATTTAGCCATAAATTTTATTACTTGAATTGAGTTTTATAACGATTTAGTTATTTTGTTGTATTGAAGTTTCTTTAAACTAGAGCAGAAAACAAAAATATCAAGAAAATCTAAAGTGTAGAGCTAAGAGAATGAACAATCTCAATGAAGTACAAAGTGCACATACTTGAGCATATTGAAAAAAGAAAAATGCTTGTGCATATGAAATAAATCATTCTAAGACTGTAACAATTGTTTCACAATATATATATATATATATATATATATATATATATATATATATATTAATATAAATATTTTTATAATAAATGTCATGTATTAAAATTACAGAGTTTTTTGCTTCTTATTTTGTAAACCTAAATAATTTATTTAGTTATCTGTAGCTTAGGTATCTGTACAGTAATGGCCAATTAATGAATATTAGTAATGTTTATCATTTTCGACTTACAAACTCTTTGACTTATGAACAATAACTACGAATGCATTAAGTTCATAAGTCAATGATCAAATATGTAAATGTTGTTTTTTACACTATGATTAAACAAATGGTGTTCCAATATGGTTTACCAAAATTGTTGGTTCACGAATTGAAACAATGGTTTGTCACCTATTGTCTGTGCACAATTATTCTTAACACAACAATTGATCTCGAAAAGACATGTGGTGGTTTAAATACACAAATAACTGCAAATGTCTGAATAAATCATATCATATTTTACGTTTAATTTTTTTTAAATTTATTTAAGATGATTATTAACCCCATATGTGGTGGTGTTCAAATTGAGTTTCTATTTTTGTGCAAAACTTGGGACCTTACTTCAAGCGTACTGGTTATGGCATTTATATAGAGGTAGAAAGATTAACTGAATTTTATGGCGACATACAAATAGAAATTATTGCATAATCTATAAAAACATGAAATATATTTAGTTATTATGTTTATTTTAAACAATTTTTTTTTTCAACTGATCTTTTAAAAAGGAACTATTAAGGTTTACAAAAACAAAACTTATTTTATCTAACCCATCAGTATATTAAATTTTAGTTATGAATGAATTCCCTTTTTATTCTAGAAATATAGAAGAAGTCTGCAGATTTAACTCTGGGAAAGGAGCTCGATTGTTGAGTTATGCTGGACGACAACTCATGTCTCGTGAAATAGAGTTGGAGAAGCTACGCAGAGCTGAGGCTAACCTTTATCGCAACTTTTCTACTCAACTTACTCAAACAAAAGAAATCATTGTTCAGGAACCAGCTGCTTCAAAACACCCCACCACACCTAAAGGTTAGTAAATTGCAACTCAACTAGAATAGATGACAACGTTATTTACTACTTGATATATGAAGATAATATGAAAAATGGAATTTTATCAACAGTCAAAATTGTTGCCCGGTTTTGTTGTTAAAATGAAACGATAGATTTCTGATTGTTGTACTATTTTATATAGTGGTGTTGGAACACTTTTATCATTGGGGAAGAATAATGAACATCCTGGGTTTTAGGAATGTCTCTTAGTTAGCCTGCTGTATCAATTAACATTGTCAAGTAAACATTGGGTTTCTTTGGTTATTTTTTAATTTCATATTATTTTGTTACTAATTTATAACACTTCAGGTACTAGATTTAAAGAAAGTCATGTTTATAACTGAAAAATATTAATTATTTTTTCAAAAATAAATATTTTGAACATTTAAAAATATTACTATTTTTTCCTAGCATAAATTTAGCTATATAATCTTTTAAAAAATAACTAAAAATTTAATATTTTTCTAAAAAATGGATTTAAATGTTATGGGCACATTAGTTTTAACAATGGCCACACTCTAAGTGTTAAACTAACAAACAGAACTGTAGGCCTACTGATACAATAGTCTATTATTGTTTAACAAATAAAACACAATTTTTCTTTTGTAAAATTCTATAATTTATTATGGTCTAGCCGACCATGGTTTCGCCAGTTACGACATTGGTCAATGCCGTAACTGGCGAAACCATGGTCTGCTAGACCATAATAAATTATAGAATTTTACAAAAGAAAAATTATGTTTTATTTGTTAAAATGGAATTCTATCAAGTACCCACAAAAATTACTTTTACTTAATCAAACGCGTTTCAACGACAAATTCGCCATCCTCAGTGATACATGAGCTACAATATCAAAACTATAACTTTTAGTTATAACACAGTTATAGTTTTGATGTTGTAGCTCTTGTATCACTGAGGATGGCAACTTTGTTGTAGAAACGTGTTTGAATGTAAGCTTAATTTTTGTGAGATCTTGTGTTCGAGTTTTTTTTCTATCTAATATTATCTCACAAGTCAAGTTCAATATTTATTTACATTACTGTTTAGTAATACAGTAGTAACAAATACCAAAAATTTACCCGTCATATACTATATGATGAGAGGGAGAAAGCATCCAGAGACACAAAAGCCTGACATTTTCAGTCCTCTGATAGTTTTAACAACCTGTTGGTTATCAAAAACAGATTAAAAGAGAGCCAGATAACCAAAGTTTTAACAAAGGTTCAGTTTTATATATAATTTGTTCTTATTTTATATAATATTAACTGTTTAACTGATAATATTAGTACTATTAATGTGTTTTGACATGTTACAGGACCTGCAAAGAAAAATTTACCAAACCATTTACAAAAATTAACTCCTAAAGCTATGAAGAATCCTACTGATCTGGTAAGAATTAGTTAACATTCAGTATATGCATTATTAGTTTAAGTTTGTATAATTGACTTCAAATCATTTGAAAATTTAAGGTTGATTTTCATAAAGGCACCTTGTCTCCCTGTCTTGCTCTGATTTGCTGTGTTGAATGTATAATCAGTATTTGTTTTACATTGGAATTGATTTTTGTATCTTCACTTGTCTTACGGAACTCTTTTCCTTATTACTGAGGCTCTGTTAGCCTCTAGCAGTTTAGCTACGAGCTTATTGTGCTCGCTATATTTTACCATAAAACGAACCCAGTGGTTCTAGGATCTTGTGTAGGGTGTTTTTATCTAAGTCTTCGTTTATTTGCTAAGGTCCAAAAATTCTCCATCTGGACTCTAGGGCCCCGCACTCAAAAAGTATGTCTGCTGCTGTTTCAGGTTCCTGACTTCAGACATGACATTTAGGTGAAACCTGAAGTAGTCCCACCTTATTCAAATGGCTCCTGATATGCCCTTGTCCGGTAATCATGGCATATCTCTCTCAGGAACTTCCTTTTAAACTGAACAAGTACCTTTTTTAGTGCAGGATTTGGTCCTGAGAGAAGATGTCTCCAACTTTGATATGTTCTTCCCTGGGCCATTTTCTTACTGCACGTCTTACCATTGACCGACTGATTCTGCAGCAGATTCTGGTCCTACCAGACAAGCAGTGGCTCCTTTCTTGGCCAATAGGCCCCTTCTCTCATTTCCCTCAATTTCGGAATGCCCAGGTATCCATCCTAGGTGCACCATGTTGTCAGTTGACAGGACACTTATGGAGCGAAGGGAATCCTGTACCAGTTTGGATAAGATGTTTCAGAGCTGAAGGCTTTTATTGCTCCTTGACTGTCTGAGAGTATTAAAATGTCCATACCTTTAAGGCCTTCTTCGAATCCTTAATGTAAGCATGCTGAGATTGTGCAAATCTCACCTTAGAAAACTGTACATTACCTATTTAAGCTAATTTCAAAAGTTACCCTAGTGGATTGACAGTATCCACCATATCCAGACTGTTGATGAACCAATGATCTGCCTGTGTATCAAACCAACTGTCCTGGATGTACCGGTAGTTTGGTTAACTCTTACTGTATTTACCGTTCTGTAGGCGATCGCCTATAGGGGTAATCCAAGCCAAATAGACTAATAGACCAATAGATGGTTGGATACAAATGATGTACTTCTTGAACATGGCAAGTCTTGTGAAAATAGGTTGCCATATTTCTAACAATAAAAAACTGAATTGGGTTACTCTTGTCAGCTATCTCCACCATTTTGAACTAGATGTTTGTAGGAAAATTGTAAATGTTATTGTTTCTAATGACTCATTCTTGGCTTACTCAATTCTTCATCAAGTTTCCCAATAAAGCCCAGGCAGGTTTTTAAAATTTATTCTGCCTCTGAATTAAATTTTTTTCTTGCTGCCATGGCATTTGTAAAGTGTTCACACATAAGAAGGGACGATGTTGATCCTGTTAAGGTGCTGTACCAAGCAATTGTGGCTAGTGGCCAAGGAGAAATTAGCAACCGATGATATCCAGGAAGTTCTCAGTGTAAAGGCTTGATATAATTTCATACGGTTTACCATTCAAGTCTTCTTCTTCCATTCTATGTTAGGAGGTTTCATATTGTTGTTTTAGTTGTTTAATCGTGGATTACATTGTATTGAAGCACTGACTATTGAAGGTTTCTGTTTTAATGAGGCGCCCTTTTTAGCCAACTCATCTGCCGCTTCATTGTTTTCCAATCCTCTTCTTAATTGTACCCACTGCATTACCACTTTGAAAATGTTATTTTTAACTGGCCAATTTATCTCTGATGAACTGAATTTGTTTTTGGGCAAGTAGTTATTTGCAATGGTCTGTATTTCATATCAGTTGGTATTACAGAATGATAAGTTCTTATCAACAGTTCCTTTAAGGCTTCATTAACTGCAAATAACTCGGCCTCAAATACTGTAGCATTTGAATCCAATGTAAAATATGGGAGAATTGTTCTCATCGGATACCTGCTCCTGTCTCACCCTTTAGATATGATCCATCTGTGAAATTTGAAATGTTGAATAACCTGTTCTACAAAATTTACTGAATGATCTAATAATAGTTGTAGTATATTGCAATAAACTAATGGCAATTTCAATATCTTTTTGCTTGTTGCATAGTTTGATTCGAAATTATATAGTTAGAGGAAGGTGAAACATCTATCATGTCCTGATCCAATATTTGATACTGAAGCTGTGTTATGTAATAGGAGGTAGGAAAACTTTACTATGACAAGCGCATAACAAAAGGCTTCTATATTTAACTAATTTGTATAAAATAAGAAATAGAAAACTCTTTATATTTCAGTTTATTATAATCTTTTTCAAAAGAATAAAAGAAAAAGAATTTTAAATTTTTTAAACAATTTAGCCAGCTGTTGCATATAATCGACTATGTGTTATTCATTACAATTGCAAATACTGTATAGTCAAATTTTATCAAATATTCAGGCCATTTGGATATTTTGATTATTAATGGGTGATCTATATCTACTTGTCCCATTTGAATTTGTGTCCAGAAGAAATAGTTTTGAGGCACAACATGGTAATTTATTGTACAATATGTATAGTTGAAAGATCCCTAAGATATGAAAACTAGAGTTGTAACGGATATCCGGTTAATATCCGGTACCCGGCCCTTTTTTTTTAGTATCCGGTATCCGGCCGGATAGTTGCAACTATCCGGTATCCGGCCGGGTACCGGATACTTAATTATGTAAATGAAATTACATAAATAGGTGATCTATACTTCCAAATAGGTGATCTTTTCGTAGCGGTCGCCATTAAACTACAAAAAACTTCAACCACAAAAAACAAATACCGAAAAACTCACTGACAGACCGTTGAATACTAGTGTTTGACGCATGAACGATACAAGCCGCCCACTCCCCCACTCCTACGGTCCAAGAGACAGGTTCGTACTTGTCTTTCCATGAATCATCGCTAGAACTACACACACTACCTGAGTCGGATATCCGGCGCTCCGGCCTAGAACCTCACCGAATATCCGGTATCCGGTATCCGGCCAAAACGACCTGTGGTAGGCAGAAAGAGGGCCACCTTTTTAATTAAACAGTGGTTTAGCATGAGCGAAATATTAAAGGGGGTTAGTTAGAATTCAATTGCACTTTAAACACTAGTTTCACAAACATTATTTTTGTTTTTCGTTTTCTTTTTTATTTAAGTAGAAAATTACTTACGAATATTTCTATATTGACATTAACTATTTGCCATTTATTTGGTACCTAGATCAATAATATTGTTAATTATGTTTTTCTTCGTTTTTCTGTTCAACATAATTTACAATTTCATCACTTGTAAATAAAATTAAACTCATTTTCCAACAGTTCATTTCTGAATTCACACTATACAGATGCCAGGATTTTTACAATGTTATAAATGTTATATATTTTTTTCAAAATTCTTAAAATATTTTTGATATTTGTTGTCACAATTGCTTGTTTAAATATGCATCTCAAATCATCTTTATTATTTTTTTTTTTAATGATGCAATAATGCCTTGGTATCAAGAGTGTTGTATTAGAAAGCAAGAAAACAACTTTGATATGTGAGTGAAAATCATCTACTTGTTGAGAATGGGCTGGAAAGTTATTAAATATCAGCAACATCTAATAACAATTTTAGCTTGCAGTATTTGTTCATCTCAGTTATAAAAATAAGGAGAAATTATTTTTTCAAAAACATCCAAAAACCAAACCTTGGTGTTGGATTTCCAAATAAGAGACAGAGAGTTCTTTGGAATTTTGTTTTCCAATTTTTTTGTTATTGGCAAAAAACATTTTACTATCTCTGCTGAATAAAATGTGTAAGGGTTTTTTTGTGTATTCGATTTCTCGAATCAATATCGCTTGGCTGTGATAGGATTTATCTAAATAAGTACAGAGACAAAAATTAAGTGATTCAAAACTATTTAAATATTACCAAAACATAATTAAAGATTTACAATATTTAGGTGTATATTTTAAACTTTCATTTCTATGTTAAAACTATGATAGAAGACTATACAATATTTAGTTTACAGTCTTCCCAATATTTACTTTTATAATTTTTATTTTTCCTAATCTAAATTACTTAATTAACTAAATGCACAATTTAAATTACTTACTATACATAATAATTATTTTGATTTAATTAAAGAAATATTTTTGGCTCCCTCAAAATAGCTTCATTAGGTATCATGAGATCCTTTTATCAGCTTATTTATGATGAAGGAGATTTTCCTTAATATTTAAATCAAAATACTTTTCACAATTTCTTAATACTACATTTATTTTAATGGTTCTAGATTAGATTTGTTTTTAGATTAATTATGATTTTGGACTCTCAATGTGTATTTGATTAATTAGTTATGCTGTTTTTTTTTAATTATTTATTTTAATTCTGGGATATCTTTTTAAAATTTGTATTAATTAGTTTTTGTTTTTATGAGATCTTTCTTACATATTTTGTGTATATATTTAAAGCTACTTACAGATTTTTTTTTTATCAAACCGTCGCACATACAATTCACACGGATTCACTCCACACACAATACGCTTTTTTTATAATTTATTTTTATTGATTTTTCACTTTACACTTAACACTTGATATATATTATTTTTATGATTATTATGGCTTTACTTGCCTTTTTAAAAAAAACACACTTGGATTTATTAACTTATTGAAATTATTTTACACCATTTTACTCTGGATCTTTACGTCTAACTTGCGTGGTGATAGTTTTTAGACTGTCTTAAGAAAACTTGCGTCTCTCCCTCCTTTTCCTTCACGCGGTTAAAATTTTCAATTGAGCATTGTACTTTCTTGAGATTCTATTGGATATTTATTCGCGGGATTTTCTTGATTGGACGTTGCTTTTTGCAATCTTGTGTTTTCAGTGGAAATACTTTGAGTTCATTCCAGAGGCCAATTCTCAGGGTTTTATGTGTAGCTTGCAAATATTATTTTCTCTTGGGAAACTTAAGTTGAACAACCGTTCTGCCTTTACACGTGCAAGTAGTTACTTGAGACTTTTCTGCAGATGTGAATTATTTTTATAATTACTATCAGAGATAATTATTTTTTTAAATATATCTCTGACACTCCCCTTACTGGGGTAAATTGTACCATCAATTTGTATTTTTTATGTTTTTGTTTGTTATTTGTCTGACAATTGGTAGTCTCTTGGAACTGTATGTGGTTTTAATGCCTTCAATTTGATGCTATAGATGTGTATTTTGTAGCATAGTGTTATTATTATGATGGTTAAAGTGCTTGACCATATTGCCAAAATGTAAAAGGTTATTCTTTTGTTTTCTATGATGTCCGACCAATTGTTTTCCATTTGTATGTGTTGGAAAGTTTCTTGAGGTATGAGATTTCTTACTATATAGGTTGGTATTGATATGTTCCAATTTTCATTCAATACGTCATTTATGTTTTGGAATTCTGGTTTGTGTGACTCAGGTAGTGGGTCTATTTTTATTGTTTTTAAATCTGTCCAGGTTGCTGGTATGATGTGTGTCATTTCTATGGTTTTAGTTTCCCTTTTGTCACAAGGGGTTATGGTTCTTATAATTAGGTTGTTCTCTGTATCTGTTATTTTGCAGTCACATGGTATATCCAGTTCTAGAGATCCTATTAGGTTTTTTTGGTAAGCGGGTTGTTGTGTTGTTTCCTTTACATGTAATGTCCATGTCTCTCCTTATGTTTGTTATTTGGAATTTTGTTTCTGTTATTTTGGTTATTATTGGTTCTTGTGTTATGTCCGTGCAATGGAATTGACAGTATTTTTGGATTTCTGGGATTGATTTGCTTTGTAGGAGGTGTTTGGCACATGTTGATGCGAGTTCTTTGTTTACATTTTCCCTTGGCAATCTGCAAAGATTGTGTTTTTTCCAGTTACATTCAGAATTTTCTTCTAGCTCTATTACTTGTATGTCTTTATTTGATTTTATTATGAGTGTTTCTGAAGAACTAAGTTTGCATGACCGATTATGCCATAGTAGTGGGATTGGTTTATGTATATAGATTTGATAATTAACTTTGAGTTGTTTTATTGGAATTTGAATTTTTACTAAAATTTCTTCGTTTGAAAAGAAGCATTTTGATATGGGTAATGTGTAGTATTTGTCTATTTCATTTATGGGTATTGATAATTGTAGTCCTTTTATTGTTAGCTTCTGATCCAAATCTATAAGATCCTGTTCAAGTGAGCTCTTCGTTATTAATGCTTTAGTTAGTTGATTGTTATTACAGTTTGTTCTTATTTTATTGAGATTATCGTAATACAAATTTAGATATATGTATATATATGTCTGTTGTAAATTGGTATATATGGTTATTTTCAATTCCTCAGTGTTGTTTTCTGTAGTTCGTTGGAGTTGGTTTTCCATATCTCTTACTGTATTGTGTACAGTTCGTAGTATGGAATTGATGTTTTTTGAAAAGTTTGAAATTTGTTCCGTAGTCTGTATTAGGTCCTTGTGGTCTTCTTTCACAAAATCCATTATATTATTCATATGGGTATCTAAATTTTCTTCATTTTTGTTTACTGCATGAACCTCTTCTTCTGTAGCTACGCCACAACACCAGTTAAATACTGCTCCAATTGTTTCAATTGCCCTTTTGGTTTTTACATTTCTTGGTTGTGTTGGGGTGGTTTGGAAAGTTCTTCTCTCTGCTTCTAAAATTTCGTTTATAAGTGTTTGTATCTGTTGATTATGGTTTATTATTTGACATTTTTTTGAATTTACGGTTTTTATTTGGCATGATGTGTCCACTATTGGTGTAAATTTGTAGTGTTGTTCGCCCACATTGTGGTAAGGTAATTTGTAAATCAGCGGTACCGACTCTTGATAAATGTTTATGTTGAAAATTTCTTTAAAATTTGTTCCTGTGACAATGTTTATTTTTAGCGTATTAGTTGCTTTCAATAATGTTTGTAGGATGGTTAGTATGATGATGTTAGCATTTGTTTTCATTTTTGTTTTCTGTCCTGTAGTAATAGCTGAAACAATACAATGTTGTTGTTATTTGGATGTTATATAAGTGAATTTAAAGCGTGATCAATGCTTCAATTTCAATTTTAATGTTTATATTGTGGTACCATTGCTTTACCCATGTAATATTCCGGACTATTTGCTGGGTAAGCAAGGTCGCTCCTTATCTGCTATAGTACTGGACTAGCGTATACAAATTCCATCCTAGAATGTTAATCTTGTCAATGTAATATTATTATATCACATGCTCTCATTATGAGTTATTATTTATGAATGGTTAAAACTGTATGTGTTAGTTTTGCAAAACAAAATTTTCACTGCTTAAAGCTAGTACTTAGAGTTATTAACATGTCTACAAGTTATCTGTTGGAATGTGTTGCTTGTTATCAGGCGTGTTAGACTTGGATAACTTGTTATCTAACGGCGCGTCTTGTTTCTGTAACCCCCGTCCATCTGTTATGGTATTCAGAGAATTTTGCTTCCTGCCTACGTAAGCTGTTCGTTGTTGTGTTATGAATTTTTGTCTAGCCAGTGAAACTGAATAGTTGGATGTACTATACTTTTTGTAAAATGGTATTTTGTTTTTATTGTCTTTCCAAATATTTGTTTTTAATGTGGTAATGGTCTGTTTGTATCTATTTGTCGGTAATGGGGTATAATGACTATTTTGACTTATAGTCTCCCCGTACTCCCGTTTTTTGGATAGTTGTTTTGTTGATTGTTCTTATTGTAATAACAATCCTGAGTTGAGTGATTGTTTCTAGAACAATTTGTACAAAATTTGTGTGTTTTATTTTGTGTTTGTCGGTTGTGTGGGTGTTTTTTATATTTTTGATTAAAAGCACACTCTTCTGTTTTGTGGTTATCCATTGAACATATTAAACAATTATATTTTTTGAAAAAACATTTGTTGGTAGGGTGATTGTCCTTCTTACAAATTGAACAACTTTGTTTTTGTATATTTCGTGGTTGGTAGGTGTTAAATGTAGTTTGGGTGTACGGTTGTTTAGTTTCAAATTTGTTATTATTTCTATATTGAGACATGGGCCTATGCATTTGTTTATTAAAATTGAATGTGGATCGTTTGTCCGGTCCCTTTTCTGCCAGGGTATTGACCAGTTCTGTCAAATTTTCCAGTTTTTCCGTTAGCATGTTCATGCTATCATATTTCTCTTTATTATCTCCCCTTTTTGTGTTGGAATGTCTTAAAAACTTTTGTTTATTTAAAGTTTGTTGTAGGATTATTTGGTCAATTCTCTTTAAATTGGTTTGTAATTGTTTAAGTGTTAAATTGTCCATTGTAATAACCTTTTCACAAATTTCTGGTTTTAATCCCTGTATTATATGAGTAATTATTTGTGTTTCTTCCATGTTCGGGTTCATTTTTCTGCAAATAGCTTCGATTTCTATTAAAAAGTTTATCGATGGCTCAGTTTCCGATTGCATTTTGTTTTCTAATAACATTTGTAAGGTTTGGCCTTGAGCTATTGGTGCGAATATACGAATTAAATCTTTTTTTGCATTCTCCCAGGTTATGTCCCTAAGTTGGTTTGTTTTAACAAAACTTTCGTACCAATTTAGAGCTGTATTGGTTAGATAAGTGGGCAATAGATTTATTTGTGTCTCTGGTGTCCAACCATTAGCTTTTGAAGCTATCTCATATCTTGCAATAAATGTGTTTATGTCTTCAGAAGTTAAACCATGATATTGTGTGGGTTGTATTAGGGGTATTTTTTCTTTTCTTTCCATTTTTTGTTTTGATATCTCGTTGTTAATTTGGGGTTGTTTATTTTCTTTGTAACTTGGTTGTATGTTAGAGTGTTGCCTTTCGAATGTTACTGGGTCGTATATATTTGTGTCTGAGCTTTGTGAATTTTCTTGAGTTTCTTGTATTAAATTTTTCTTTGTGTTTCTTAATAATTCTAACTCTCTTAATTCTGGGTATGTGTCTCTGTGTTGTGCGGTTAGGGTGTTAAAATTGTTTAAATAATCATATGCGTCATTATAATCTTGGTCTGTTTTTATAGCTATTTGGATTTTTTTTATTAGTGCTAAATGTTTTCTACTTTCATCTAGTGTTGCATTAGTAGTTACTACTTTGTGGTCTTTTAAAATTGCTGATGTTTCTTCTTTTTTAAAGTTATATATGTCTGTGTTACTTGAGTCCATTTATAATAAAATTTTGTTAATATTATTAATTAAATTTTTAATTACACTAAATTTTCTCTATCTCTGCATTTATTTCTCTGCTTGATATTAAAAGTTAAACTTAGGCGCCTCCACCATGTAAGGTTTTTTTGTGGATTCGATTTCTCGAATCAATATCGCTTGGCTGTGATAGGATTTATCTAAATAAGTACAGAGACAAAAATTAAGTGATTCAAAACTATTTAAATATTACCAAAACATAATTAAAGATTTACAATATTTAGGTGTATATTTTAAACTTTCATTTCTATGTTAAAACTATGATAGAAGACTATACAATATTTAGTTTACAGTCTTCCCAATATTTACTTTTATAATTTTTATTTTTCCTAATCTAAATTACTTAATTAACTAAATGCACAATTTAAATTACTTACTATACATAATAATTATTTTGATTTAATTAAAGAAATATTTTTGGCTCCCTCAAAATAGCTTCATTAGGTATCATGAGATCCTTTTATCAGCTTATTTATGATGAAGGAGATTTTCCTTAATATTTAAATCAAAATACTTTTCACAATTTCTTAATACTACATTTATTTTAATGGTTCTAGATTAGATTTGTTTTTAGATTAATTATGATTTTGGACTCTCAATGTGTATTTGATTAATTAGTTATGCTGTTTTTTTTTAATTATTTATTTTAATTCTGGGATATCTTTTTAAAATTTGTATTAATTAGTTTTTGTTTTTATGAGATCTTTCTTACATATTTTGTGTATATATTTAAAGCTACTTACAGATTTTTTTTTTATCAAACCGTCGCACATACAATTCACACGGATTCACTCCACACACAATACGCTTTTTTTATAATTTATTTTTATTGATTTTTCACTTTACACTTAACACTTGATATATATTATTTTTATGATTATTATGGCTTTACTTGCCTTTTTAAAAAAAACACACTTGGATTTATTAACTTATTGAAATTATTTTACACCATTTTACTCTGGATCTTTACGTCTAACTTGCGTGGTGATAGTTTTTAGACTGTCTTAAGAAAACTTGCGTCTCTCCCTCCTTTTCCTTCACGCGGTTAAAATTTTCAATTGAGCATTGTACTTTCTTGAGATTCTATTGGATATTTATTCGCGGGATTTTCTTGATTGGACGTTGCTTTTTGCAATCTTGTGTTTTCAGTGGAAATACTTTGAGTTCATTCCAGAGGCCAATTCTCAGGGTTTTATGTGTAGCTTGCAAATATTATTTTCTCTTGGGAAACTTAAGTTGAACAACCGTTCTGCCTTTACACGTGCAAGTAGTTACTTGAGACTTTTCTGCAGATGTGAATTATTTTTATAATTACTATCAGAGATAATTATTTTTTTAAATATATCTCTGACAAATGGTATATAAGACATTAATATGAGTACAATCAGAAGAACCCAGTCCTAGCATTTTCTTCTTCTTTATATTTGTCAAGACTTTTCGGAGTTTCTCCATCTTTAAGACCTACTTTAAGTACTGGATACAGTTTTGTTACTCCCCCTACTATCAGGCTCCACCTACAATCAAGTTCTGTATTCCGTGTTTTTTTACTTTGGTGGAGTTACTAATTTATTTATTTTTCTTTAACATTTTTAAGTTTTGGAACATTACTTCTGATTGGTTTTAAATTGGCTCATTAATATTTTCTTCATTCATCTTCAGTATTGATTTTACACAAAGGATAATATTATGAAGATACTATAGCAGAATTATTATTGTAGTATATTTTTAACATTTTAAATTAAATGGATTTTTTTTTTTTTAATAGGTTTATAATTGTTTTTTTGTAAAAGTACTACAGGGCCTATTCCAGAGTCTAAGGAAACGTCAATAAAAATTTCAACTTGATATCATAAGTAGTTTCTTCAAACAATATGGAAATCTCCTTTTACAATGCTTTTGAGAGCCTCTGGTAACCTTTTTCTCTTAATCTTCCTAAAGTTCTGGAACCAACCATAGCTTTGCCACAAAAGGTACATTCTCTTAAATCTGTGTATAACCTTTTTGGTTTCTCTTGTATGATATTAAATGCTATTGAGCTTCCATTCACAAGCTCAAAATTTGTTTCCATTTCTCAAAAAATGACACCTCCTTTTGGTGATAATCCTTGACTACATAGGTACATAGCTTTTAATGTGCCGTAAGCTGAATCTTTTACAATAATTCCAATCACAGAGCAATTCATTTCATATCCATTACCTTTCCTCCTTTTTCAAAACATTTATGTTCATTTTTGTGCTCCATCATGTTGTTCTTCTCTTAGCTCCAGTTTTTCCGAGTCTGTTCTTCCAGACAGTGGCATTTATATATTGTGTGGATTTTAGTCATACATATCTTGAAGTGTTTTTTAGAAATATTATTTATATTTTTGAATAATTCATAATTTAATGGCCCGCCATAAAAATTTAGATTTTTATTTTTCAAAATCAGTTGTCAAAATTTGCTCAAATGTTGAACCTAAAGAAAACTTATTGATAAAACTCTCTTTAAACAAAAGTGTTTTTAAGGAGGTATAAACTAAGAATGAATCATGAACATCATTTTAGAAGATCAAATATTTCATAATACTGTAATATTAAATTTATCAAATTTTGGTGAAACATTTTGTGACCTTAATTATCCTACCAAACCATAGATAAAAGAAGTTTTCGGCCAACAAAAAAAGTGGGAAAAGGAATAAAAAAGAAGCTAACCATGTTTAATTTTTTTTTTTTTTTAAGTTTATCCCATGCGGTAATTTTTGTACATGTGGCCTTGGTACAGGGATTTGGGTCATAAACCTTTACTTACTTCTTGGCTTTAAGGGATCCACATGTGTCTATCCTCTTTCACCTCTTCATTCTTCCATTCTTTTTTTAGGTCGCCCTCTTCTCATTCTTCTTTCACAACCATAGCCATCCTTAAACCTCCTTCCTTGGTCCTGTATTCTCTTTCATCTGCTGAACATGTCTCAACCACCTAATCCTCAGTTTTATAATTCATGACACAATATCCAGTTTCTTATTTTTGCATCCTTATATGAAAATTTCCTTGTTCGTTCTCATCCACCATTTTCACCATTTCTCTTTACTCCAAAAAACCTCAAAATTTTCCTTTCCCAAATATCAATATCTTCTCATTGACCTTAGTGAGGATTGACTTTGCTTCCGTACATTACTACTGGTCTAAATATCGTCTTATACAACACCAGCATAAACCCGCAAAAATTAATCAAAATAGCTTAATCCATTTTAGAGATATTTAATTTTCTAAGATTGTGCTCTTGATTCATTTTTACTTTATGTTCGATAATTCTGAAACCAAATATTTGTGAGATTGTGACCAGTACTTTGATTGCTTAAGCTTAGTTTTATTACGTATGTGTGTGTGTGTGAGAAAGTTTGTGAATTCTTTATTTAGAAATATGTAACACCAACTGGTGGAAGTTAAACAATATTACAATAAAACTGAAGTAATTAAATTAAGCAATTTTCCTCTGACTCAAATACACCTTTGGTTTTATAATTAAAACTTTTAAATATTCTATTTATACTTATCTAGTTACAAAAATGTGAATACAAGATTATAACAATAAATATAAATTTAAATACAGTGTAAAAATTCTGTAGGGTGAATTAAAAAAAATATATATTTGGTTTCTATTTTTTTCTAAAGCCAATGACCTTTTAGAAATCATGTCTTTTAATTAGAGGTTTATTGAATTAGTATTAAAAATTAATCCGATGTACAAAAATGTCTCAAATTTGTCTTTGAAATGTCATGTCAGTAATTTATCGATAATGAAATCTGTATATATTCTTTGATAGTTCCTATACTTATTTCATAGAGTGTGCCTAATATGTCGAGTCAAGTTCAGAGCTGCATTTGAAATTAATAAATAATCTTATCTCCATGGCATGAATTTTATTTGATTTTTTAAATATAGAATTGGTAGAAAAAGCTATCCTGATTATTTCAGCTTAACTGATTTATATCAAGGATTATATTATTAATCAATTGATTATTAATTATATTGATGTAATGAGTCTTATTACAAACCAAATCTTTTACTTTCTCACATACTTAGAATAGACCAAGTATATCTGTTTGAGGTTTCTTATTTTAAAAAAGGCTACATTTGGAATGCTATCTGTCACCCATGCCATATGCTACAGCCCAGCCCAAATAGGTTGACAAAATTTTATAAACTTAATGTTAAATACATCTAGAGTACATACTGAAGTTCAAAATTAAATGTTTCTAATATTTGTAGTAAATTTTATTAGATGCAACTGAAAAAAAAAGTAATTATTTTAATTATAATAATGGATTGGGTCAGAGAAATGTGCATTTTAATTTCTTAGTTTCTAACTAACTTCATCATTATATGGCCTCCACTCATTGTACTTTTATGAATGATTTGGCTGTAATCCTTATTTTCTTTACTTCTTTTGCTGACTCGCTAGCATATTAGAATTGAAAAGAAATTCAAACTTAACTTTTGTTTTATGATTCAATTGGTCAGCTTTTATAAAACAATAAAAATCAAATGATTTTATTATTGAAATTATAAATAAACCTTCTCACTTCATTACATTTTTCACGATTAAACAAAACAAAAAATTTTCATGCCTTGAAAATCTATTGGTAGATTATGCAAGTGACATAAGGTCGTAGATCTGAAATAAAATAATCATATGTTGCTTGGAGTAGGTGTTGAATTGATTAACTACTAGGAATTTTTCAATTAGGAAATTTTCTTGAAAATAAAATGTCTCCAAAACAAAAATAAGGCAAACCACCTATATATGTTTGATCATGTTGCTTCAGGACTCCAAAAATATCATTTATTCAAAATTGTAAATATTATATTTAATTTCCTTTTTGGAGAGAAACATTATTTGAGAGAGAATTTTTCTTGCTGTCATATCTTTTACATTTTATGAAATTTTTTTAAACAAAATGTGTTGTATATATTCCTTCATCATATGGCTAATCTGATTAATGTAAAAGAATATTTGAGACAAAATAAAGTCAGTATAGGCGGAATTTTCAAACGATATCCACATATTCAGTTTCTAAATAGTTAAACCTAAATCTTTCTAACCTGAAATTTGAAAAACTCAAAATTGATGTATCTCAACATTTTCAAATAATAAGGTGAGCCAAGTTAGTCATCGGTTTTAATATCATAAAAAACAAACAATTTTTTATTATTAGTTTTTTGTATTTTTTGTAACTGGTACAAATTGAGAATGGAATCCAAAAATGTCATTCAATTATTTGATGTGTGTTTTTATTTTATTCATCCCATATTAGACTTATAAAAACTCATGTGACACAGAAACCATTGGAATGTTTTAAAATGATGGTATATTTTTTGGAAAATACTTTAATAATCACATTTGTTTTACTCCCATTTGCAAACTGTAAGATTTTTAAATACCTTTAAATCTAAAATTTATTTGTCTTTTATAGTCTTTCAAATGAGATATAACTCAGCTTATCTTCATATTCAAAATGTTAAGATATTTTAATTTTTAGTTTTTAAAATTTTACTTTAGAGTAACTTAGGTTTAACTTTTGAGAAATTGAACAAATGGAAAATGTTTAAAAATTCCATTATACTGATTCTTTATTTTGCCTCAGATTTCTTTTCATTAATTAGCTTAGCTATGATTGAGAAACACATAAAGTATTTTATTTAGTCACCATTTTGAAACGGTAGAAGTTAAGAAGAAAATAAAATTTGTACTCCAAATTCTGAAAAGGAAACAAAATTATTTCATAATTCTTCATATTTTGAATTTTAAGTTATTGGGTACTGATAGATTGTTTATATTTTTTATTTAATTTATAAGGATATTTGCCATTGTTTGTATATATATAAATAAAATAATACATGTTTTGAGAACAATCTTCTGCCAATCCTAGCATTGATATTTATTATTTCTGTTTGTCGATGCTTTTCGGAGTTCCTCTATCTTTGAGTCTACTTTATATAAAACGATATCCAATATACGGTGTAATAAACAATATATGTTGAATAACGTGATTCCAACATATGCTAGAATTAAGAATAAGCCAAATAGCTTTATTTCGAATTCAGTAATCAAAAAGGATATATTAAATAAGAAGATATTGAAATTACATTTATTTATAAATGAACGGATATTACTTAATAGAAACAATATACAAAATTTAAAAAGAAATCAAAAACTAAATAATTACAGAAAACTAAAAGAAATATAAAAAGTTGAAGAAGAAATTGTTAGACTTAATGGCAACGAATTTGGAAATAAAAAAAGAGTATTAAAGTAGGTCTCAAAGATGAAGGAACTCCGAAACACATCACCAAATATAAATAATAACACAATACTAGCAATGGTAGAAGAATGTATTCAAACTAATTATGTAGCTCCTAGCAGATATAATTACAGTATTATAATAATTTCACTAATACAAGACTTTTCATGAGGTTAAATCAACTCTAGTTGTCAAGTGAAAACAATCTTAAACATAACAAATATTTTGAACAAACTGGTTATATAGGAGGGGAAAAAATTTTTAATTTAAATATACAGTTCTTAAAACATAACCTTTAAATTAGGAAGGGGTAAATAAGCAATTAATCAAAATTTTAATTTTAGCATCACTAGATTTTACTATGTTGAATATGATTGAAAAAAATGTTACAGAAATTCAAAATTGCTTTCTGAACACCCTGGTTTGTTTGTTAGCAAATTTTTAAGACTCCTTGATCTTCAAAATGATAGTCGCATGTATTTATATGTCTGTTAATAATTGAATACGAATTCTGTAAACAGTAAACCTCGCTCCTTGGAAGTTTTAACACATTCAGTAAGCCCAATATGGCTACTGCCTAGCTTGGAAAGTGACAACATTATTCATAGATCAGAAAAAGCTATAAATAATAATACAGCTGCTGTATACTTTAACAAATCACTACTAAGAAGGAAAAATAAAACAGTAAAATGCTTTATTGGTGACTGACTCTCCACCACATTGTACATTATGATTGTGATTTACAATTCATTATGTTGTAATATAATCCCTGGAATGCTAACTTATGTGTTTTGGTGACTAGTGGCTAAATTCCTTGGAAGCATGTGGAAGCATGAAAGACTATTTATATTATATCCTCATTCACATTACTTTATGTATACAAGATACATGAGTGTTATATCGAGTTTCAAAGGATATCTGAGGGAATATTGTGAAACTATTATATAAATAATAATTTATTTGATATTTTTGTAACCCGCACAGGATGGATCTCTCACAGGATTTATTTAACATAGTGAAAATATCAAAAAAGTAGTGAGTGAGGAACTTTTGATCAGATAAATTGTTTCCATTCATATTGAATTTTTCATTATTTGTAGTATTTTGCTTTTTATAGTACTAATCGTTATGCCTCTGATCACACCATTATATTTAAAATTTCGAAGCATCTTATTTATTTCTAATCGGTGCACTCACGTCCATTTTTTGGAACCGTGCAGTAACTGTTTTGAGTAACTTCCATTTAAAACACAAAATGCAATATTTTTTAAACCTTTGTACATTTATCCTTCAGTCTAGTTGCAAAAAATCTTATTCGTAAATTTCTTAATAATTGGTAGACATGTTTGGTAATAGTTGATTTAATACAGCACCTCACTTATTTCGATCAATTAAATAGTTCTGATATCTTTAGTCTATTCTACATATGTATATATACAAACAGGGTGAACCAAAATTGGTACTTAATTAGTTCGGGGGATATTTTTTCCTTTGTTGTTTAAAAATGAAAAACTTCTCGGTCATCATCGCCTTATCAAAAAAGGAAGAAAATAACATAAAACAAAGACCACTAGCTCTCAAATACTCTAATATCTTCAAGGTCGGAAGAGAATAAGAGTTGGTTAAGAGAAACCAAATAGGAAAGATGAAAAAGAGGGATTTAACCCAAGACTTTATGAAGAAAAGTGTAAGTCTACCTATGCCAAGAAAAGTGGGTCCTTTGGGATTCCCATGCCCATACTCACTATAGTGAGCCTCTGGTTGTGGATATTTCATTGTTTCTTGTATCACTGTTTACAGTGGGGGGGGATCACTACTTAATTTGTGGAGATATGGTTTGAAGTATGATGGGCTTAATGAAGTAAAATGTGCTTGCAAATACCCTGTGAGGTCGTTTAATCGGTTATCCCGCTCTGACCAAACATCATTCTAGGTAACCAGCTCTTAATATAATTAATTAATTTGGAGTAATTTACAATCTAATTATAAAACTATCTGCACAGAACACTAATGGTAATATGGGTAGTCAAAGGCTGTATGCCTATTTTCCAATTTAACCAAATAAAATATATAGTGATCCCACTGTCACACAGGATAATATCCGGAATGTCAATACTCTTAACTTATATTGTAAATTTGGAAAACTTGACCAAATAAAATTTGGAGGACTTTACACAAATCTTATCGACTCATCGGACATTGCTCTTCTGCTCGATTTCCTTCTGCTTGTCTGTGGACCAATAATCAGCTGTCCCAATGCCACTACAATACTTTCACCATTGCAACCAGATTCTAAGCAAGCTTCCAGTGCCTAACCGGTGACATCGTCACACATTTTCGTGAGGAAGATTGCAATAGCTAGAATCTCTGTGTTGGAAATTCTCTATTTGTAACAAAAACAAGTACAGTACATAGCAATTTCCTCCCTTTACATTAAATATAATGAACATGTTAAAATATTTGTAGACATCGATTCATTGAGTGTTAAACTTATGTGAAAGTGAAATCTTTATATATTTGGAAATAAATTAGATATCGAGTTCAAATTTGGTATACATATTTTTTTAGATGACCTTTTTTTAATGTACCAAAACTAGGACTTTATTTTGTATGTTTTCAAAATAGTTTCAATTTTTTTAATGTCAAATATATCAAAAACCATTAACTTTCCACAAAATTCAAGAGTCTAAAAAATTTTCTTTTTTAATGACAAACAAAATGAGATTTGTATATTTTTCAGTAGTTTAAAAGCTAACGGAGTTATTGTCAAAAAACTGAAAATATAATTTCTTGGTAATTGTCTATAATACCCAAAATTAGCCTAAAATCAAAATATCTTTGAACTATGATGTTTTAAATAGTTATAATAAAAACCATTGCTTAGTTTACCAGTTAATCATCATTTTGTATTTTTTTAAATTGTTCATTGTAATGAATTTCCCATAGTAGTTGGTAACATAAAGGTCCATTTAAAGTTAGTCTACTTGATCTGTTAATCCATTTCAAAATGATAGCGATGATTTAAAATTTTCTATATTCAATAACACTAATGTGAATAGGGTGAAATCACAAAAAATTCACAGGCTTGCAGGCTGTTTAGTCATTCCATGTCACAAAACCTTTTCTAGTTTGCATGCACGCTCCAGTGAAAGTTTTCATCCTAAACATGGAGAACTTGATCAGTCCGAAAAGCTTAATTAAAAGAAAATGTTCTTATTGACATTTCAAATCCCTCTGAAAAAAACACTAAGAAATTAAGCTTATGATTTAATATTTCCAACAAAACAGTCTGGAATATTCTGCATGAACAACAACTTCATCATGTTCAAAAAATTAAATCCCTTTTGCCAGAAAATTTTCTTCGTCGAGTACAGTTGTACCATTTTTTAATTTTAAAATGTGTTGACCTTTTAGCTGAAGTGGTATTTACAGATGAGATGAAGTTCTCACGAACCAGAATCGAAAACTTACATAATTTGAATAATTTGGCAGATGAGAACCCACATCCCATAATACAAAACCGCCACTAGTATCAATTTTCATTAAATCTTTGATCAGCTATTCTTGGGGACTATTTATTTTGTTTCCTGCCTAAAATTATTAACCTGCCTGTAGATGAGTGTTGCTTCTACTTCTTGACAACTGACCTCCCGCCCTTATTAGGAAATGTGCCACTCGCCCACTCAATAAGCATTTAGATTCATGGTTCAGGATGGATAGGGTACCAGCCCATTTTACTTTGTTTGTTCGAAACCATATTGATAATATTTATGAAGAGAAAGGGATTGGCCGTGGCCGGCAAAGTTGCTTGACATTAGTCTCTTTGATTTTTTTCTTTGGGGACATCTCAAGACCATATTGTATTACTCCCCAGTAGATATTATTTAAGATCTTGGACAACACATTGAGAACATTAGGCAGATGCCTATAGTTTTTGAAAGAGTGCGGCAATCCATGAGGAGGCGCTTTGATGCATGTGTTCTAAACGGGGACCATCATTTTATACAATTTCTTAGTTTATTTAAGAAATATCTTATGTCATCTTCGCCTAATTTCATTACCATAGTTAATAGATCCACACAGTGATTAAATAAAGTAATTTTGTTAGTACAGTAATTAAAACTATCAGTTTTCAATTATGTTGTTGGTTTGTAGTGTCATTACTTTGTTATTATTTGTACGATCTATGTGGATAAAACATGTTTAATATTATTCCTATTAAAAAAATCATAATTGAAAAAAAAAATTGGTTTTAGGCAATTTTGAGTGTTTAGACCAATAAATTATGTTTTTAGTCTTTTTAACAATAACTCGATTAACTATCTTTTAAGCTATTGAAAAATCATAAAACTCATTTCATTTTGTTCGTTATTGAAAAAGAAAACTTTTCTTGTATATTTTTTGTGAATCTATCGGTTTTTGATATATTCGACATTAAAGTTTCTAAATGGCCGCCATTTTGAATAAATACAAAACAAAGTCCTTGTTTTCGATACATTGATTACGAGTCCATAAAAAATATGTACCAAATTTGGACTCGGTGTCTAATTTATTTCCAAAAATATAATGATTTTGTAAAAAAACACATAATGGTGGACAAACGAAAAACTAAATAATTTTAGTTAAGGAACTTTTTTTTACTTATTTTGATCCAAGAAACCATATCCTGAAGTTATGGAATATAGTTTTGAGACAATCTGTATTTAGGGGTATGTCGGTCAAAGTGATACTGTACCTTAAAAATAGCGTAAGGATCGGAAGCGAATAAAAGTTGGTCAAGCGAGACCTAACAGGAAAGATGAAAGAGATGGATCAAACACAGACTACATGAAAATAAATAAATAAGTGTGTAGATCTATCTAGGAGATACCTCAGGATTGCTTCACCTGTACTAACTATAAATAAGCCTCAG
The DNA here is from genome assembly GCA_963513935.1 of Aphrophora alni. Lineage (NCBI taxonomy): Eukaryota > Metazoa > Arthropoda > Insecta > Hemiptera > Aphrophoridae > Aphrophora > Aphrophora alni. The sequence continues at coordinate 30,763,732 of OY740767.1, read as the reverse complement.
AGGAGAATTAAGTATAAAGAACAGATTTTTTTTTTTTAAATCCGTCGCCAAAGTAGTGACCTCTTAGAGCGTTTATTAACACAGATTAAAAATATATACACTGTGTTATAAAATGGTAGTTAAATTATTCCATGAATAGCATCGGTGCACATTTCATTATGTCGGGTGTCGACGTTTCGATAAGAAATATCGTAATTTTTTAAAACTATTCTTGAAAGTGTTTTTCCTTTATAAATTTGTCGACGCAGGCAGTAAGATAATAATACTTGCTTGATTTATAAATTAACTATTAAAGACTATTAAATAATATATTAGCAAATTCTTTCTCGTAAGATAACACACTCGTACTTGTATTATAAAAGAAGTAATTATGATGAGCCTACTAGAAGGGGAGATTGCCTTAACCGAGTTCCTCAAGTAGCTTGGCAAACAAGTTGCTAGGGTAATTATTGGCCACTAAAAGAGATGTTCCCCATTTACTAAAGAATTTATTAGCGGCCTATATTGTTTGTTAATGGTTGTGTACGACCGCGGGTCTGTTGTAAGAAAACCATTTATCTGGAGCCGTTCCTCATTACAATATGAAAAGGAACGATAATAAATAAAATAATAGTAAACTGGTGGACCCATTCACCACGATTAATAACTTTCCGAGATGCTTGAGTGCGCTAAGTGTATGGGATGGGATTTTACAACTTTAATTGCTCTGTGCTAGACACAAAGA